>CASCKD010000087.1:0-236221 GCA_949152435.1 Gastracanthus pulcherrimus
ATGCGGAAATATGAAAGATGAAAGAATGCGGAAAGATGAAAGATGAAACAATGCGGAAAGATGAAAGATGAAACAATGCGGAAAGATGAAAGATGAAAGAATGCGGAAAGATGAAACAATGCGGAAAGATGAAAGATGAAACAATGCGGAAAGATGAAAGATGAAACAATGCGGAAAGATGAAAGATGAAACAATGCGGAAAGATGAAAGATGAAACAATGAGGAAAGATGAAAGATGAAACAATGCGGAAAGATGAAAGATGAAACAATGCGGAAAGATGAAAGATGAAAGAATGCGGAAAGATGAAAGATGAAAGAATGCGGAAAGATGAAAGATGAAACAATGCGGAAAGATGAAAGATGAAAAAATGCGGAAAGATGAAAGATGAAACAATGCGGAAAGATGAAAGATGAAAGAATGCGGAAAGATGAAAGATGAAACAATGCGGAAAGATGAAAGATGAAAGAATGCGGAAAGATGAAAGATGAAAGAATGCGGAAATATGAAAGATGAAACAATTCGGAAAGATGAAACAATGCGGAAAGATGAAAGATGAAACAATGCGGAAAGATGAAAGATGAAACAATGCGGAAAGATGAAAGATGAAACAATGCTGAAAGATGAAAGATGAAACAATGCGGAAAGATGAAAGATGAAACAATGCGGAAAGATGAAAGATGAAACAATGCGGAAAGATGAAACAATGCGGAAAGATGAAACAATGCGGAAAGATGAAACAATGCGGAAAGATGAAACAATGCGGAAAGATGAAAGATGAAACAATGCGGAAAGATGAATGATGAAAGAATGCGGAAAGATGAAAGATGAAACAATGCGGAAAGATGAAAGATGAAAGAATGCGGAAAGATGAAAGATGAAACAATGCGGAAAGATGAAAGATGAAACAATGCATAAAGATGAAAGATGAAACAATGCGGAAAGATGAAAGATGAAACAATGCGGAAAGATGAAAGATGAAAAAATGCGGAAAGATGAAAGATGAAACAATGCGGAAAGATGAAAGATGAAAGAATGCGGAAGATGAAAGATGAAACAATGCGGAAAGATGAAAGATGAAACAATGCGGAAAGATGAAAGATGAAACAATGCGGAAAGATGAAAGATGAAAAAATGTGGAAAGATGAAAGATGAAACAATGCGGAAAGATGAAAGATGAAAAAGTGCGGAAAGATGAAAGATGAAACAATGCGGAAAGGTGAAAGATAAAAGAATGCGGAAGATGAAAGATGAAACAATGCGGAAAGATGAAACAATGCGGAAAGATGAAAGATGAAACAATGCGGAAAGATGAAAGATGAAACAATGCGGAAAGATGAAAGATGAAACAATGTGGAAAGATGAAACAATGCGGAAAGATGAAACAATGCGGAAAGATGAAACAATGCGGAAAGATGAAAGATGAAACAATGCGGAAAGATGAAAGATGAAAGAATGCGGAAAGATGAAAGATGAAACAATGCGGAAAGATGAAAGATGAAAGAATGCGGAAAGATGAAAGATGAAACAATGCGGAAAGATGAAAGATGAAACAATGCATAAAGATGAAAGATGAAACAATGCGGAAAGATGAAACAATGCGGAAAGATGAAAGATGAAAAAATGCGGAAAGATGAAAGATGAAACAATGCGGAAAGATGAAAGATGAAAGAATGCGGAAGATGAAAGATGAAACAATGCGGTAAGATGAAAGATGAAACAATGCGGAAAGATGAAAGATGAAACAATGCGGAAAGATGAAAGATGAAAAAATGCGGAAAGATGAAAGATGAAACAATGCGGAAAGATGAAAGATGAAAAAATGCGGAAAGATGAAAGATGAAACAATGCGGAAAGGTGAAAGATAAAAGAATGCGGAAGATGAAAGATGAAACAATGCGGAAAGATGAAACAATGCGGAAAGATGAAAGATGAAACAATGCGGAAAGATGAAAGATGAAACAATGCGGAAAGATGAAAGATGAAACAATGCGGAAAGATGAAAGATGAAACAATGCGGAAAGATGAAAGATGAAACAATGAGGAAAGATGAAAGATGAAACAATGCGGAAAGATGAAACAATGCGGAAAGATGAAACAATGCGGAAAGATGAAAGATGAAACATTGCGGAAAGATGAAAGATGAAACAATGCGGAAAGATGAAAGATGAAACAATGCGGAAAGATGAAAGATGGAAGAATGCGGAAAGATGAAAGATGAAACAATGCGGAAAGATGAAAGATGAAACAATGCGGAAAGATGAAAGATGAAACAATGCGGAAAGATGAAAGATGAAACAATGCGGAAAGATGAAAGATGAAAGAATGCGGAAAGATGAAAGATGAAACAATGCGGAAAGATGAAAGATGAAACAATGCGGAAAGATGAAAGATGAAAGAATGCGGAAAGATGAAACAATGCGGAAAGATGAAAGATGAAAGAATGCGGAAAGATGAAAGATGAAACAATGCGGAAAGATGAAAGATGAAACAATGCGGAAAGATGAAAGATGAAACAATGCGGAAAGATGAAAGATGAAACAATGCGGAAAGATGAAAGATGAAACAATTCGGAAAGATGAAACAATGCGGAAAGATGAAAGATGAAACAATGCGGAAAGATGAAAGATGAAACAATGCGGAAAGATGAAACAATGCGGAAAGATGAAACAATGCGGAAAGATGAAAGATGAAACAATGCGGAAAGATGAAAGATGAAAAAATGCGGAAAGATGAAAGATGAAACAATGCGGGAAGATGAAAGATAAAACAATGCGGAAAGATGAAAGATGAAACAATGCGGAAAGATGAAAGATGAAACAATGCGGAAAGATGAAAGATGAAACAATGCGGAAAGATGAAACAATGCGGAAAGATGAAACAATGCGGAAACATGAAACAATGCGGAAAGATGAAACAATGCGGAAAGATGAAACAATGCGGAAAGATGAAACAATGAGGAAAGATGAAACAATGCGGAAAGATGAAACAATGCGGAAAGATGAAAGATGAAACAATGCGGAAAGATGAAAGATGAAAGAATGCGGAAAGATGAAAGATGAAACAATGCGGAAAGATGAAAGATGAAAAAATGCGGAAAGATGAAAGATGAAACAATGCAGAAAGATGAAAGATGAAACAATGCGGAAAGATGAATGATGAAACAATGCGGAAAGATGAAAGATGAAACAATGCGGAAAGATGAAACAATGCGGAAAGATGAAACAATGCGGAAAGATGAAACAATGCGGAAAGATGAAAGATGAAACAATGCGGAAAGATGAAAGATGAAAGAATGCGGAAAGATGAAAGATGAAACAATGCGGAAAGATGAAAGATGAAACAATGCGGAAAGATGAAACAATGCGGAAAGATGAAAAAATGCGGAAAGATGAAACAATGCGGAAAGATGAAACAATGCGGAAAGATGAAACAATGCGGAAAGATGAAAGATGAAACAATGCGGAAAGATGAAAGATGAAAAAATGCGGAAAGATGAAAGATGAAACAATGCGGAAAGATGAAAGATGAAACAATGCGGGAAGATGAAAGATGAAACAATGCGGAAAGATGAAAGATGAAACAATGCGGAAAGATGAAAGATGAAACAATGCGGAAAGATGAAACATTGCGGAAAGATGAAACAATGCGGAAAGATGAAAGATGAAACAATGCGGAAAGATGAAAGATGAAAAAATGCGGAAAGATGAAAGATGAAACAATGCGGGAAGATGAAAGATAAAACAATGCGGAAAGATGAAAGATGAAACAATGCGGAAAGATGAAAGATGAAACAATGCGGAAAGATGAAAGATGAAACAATGCGGAAAGATGAAACAATGCGGAAAGATGAAACAATGCGGAAACATGAAACAATGCGGAAAGATGAAACAATGCGGAAAGATGAAACAATGCGGAAAGATGAAACAATGAGGAAAGATGAAACAATGCGGAAAGATGAAACAATGCGGAAAGATGAAAGATGAAACAATGCGGAAAGATGAAAGATGAAAGAATGCGGAAAGATGAAAGATGAAACAATGCGGAAAGATGAAAGATGAAAAAATGCGGAAAGATGAAAGATGAAACAATGCGGAAAGATGAAAGATGAAACAATGCGGAAAGATGAATGATGAAACAATGCGGAAAGATGAAAGATGAAACAATGCGGAAAGATGAAACAATGCGGAAAGATGAAACAATGCGGAAAGATGAAACAATGCGGAAAGATGAAAGATGAAACAATGCGGAAAGATGAAAGATGAAAGAATGCGGAAAGATGAAAGATGAAACAATGCGGAAAGATGAAAGATGAAACAATGCGGAAAGATGAAACAATGCGGAAAGATGAAAAAATGCGGAAAGATGAAACAATGCGGAAAGATGAAACAATGCGGAAAGATGAAACAATGCGGAAAGATGAAAGATGAAACAATGCGGAAAGATGAAAGATGAAAAAATGCGGAAAGATGAAAGATGAAACAATGCGGAAAGATGAAAGATGAAAAAATGCGGAAAGATGAAAGATGAAACAATGCGGAAAGATGAAAGATGAAAGAGTGCGGAAGATGAAAGATGAAACAATGCGGAAAGATGAAAGATGAAACAATGCGGAAAGATGAAACAATGCGGAAAGATGAAACAATGCGGAAAGATGAAAGATGAAACAATGCGGAAAGATGAAAGATGAAAAAATGCGGAAAGATGAAAGATGAAACAATGCGGAAAGATGAAAGATGAAACAATGCGGAAAGATGAAAGATGAAACAATGCGGAAAGATGAAAGATGAAACAATGCGGAAAGATGAAACAATGCGGAAAGATGAAACAATGCGGAAAGATGAAACAATGCGGAAAGATGAAAGATGAAACAATGCGGAAAGATGAAAGATGAAAGAATGCGGAAAGATGAAAGATGAAACAATGCGGAAACATGAAAGATGAAAGAATGCGGAAAGATGAAAGATGAAACAATGCGGAAAGATGAAAGATGAAACAATGCATAAAGATGAAAGATGAAACAATGCGGGAAGATGAAAGATGAAACAATGCGGAAAGATGAAAGATGAAAAAATGCGGAAAGATGAAAGATGAAACAATGCGGAAAGATGAAAGATGAAAGAATGCGGAAGATGAAAGATGAAACAATGCGGTAAGATGAAAGATGAAACAATGCGGAAAGATGAAAGATGAAACAATGCGGAAAGATGAAAGATGAAAAAATGCGGAAAGATGAAAGATGAAAAAATGCGGAAAGATGAAAGATGAAACAATGCGGAAAGGTGAAAGATAAAAGAATGCGGAAGATGAAAGATGAAACAATGCGGAAAGGTGAAACAATGCGGAAAGATGAAACAATGCGGAAAGATGAAAGATGAAACAATGCGGAAAGATGAAAGATGAAACAATGCGGAAAGATGAAAGATGAAAAAATGCGGAAAGATGAAAGATGAAACAATGCGGAAAGATGAAAGATGAAACAATGAGGAAAGATGAAAGATGAAACAATGCGGAAAGATGAAACAATGCGGAAAGATGAAAGATGAAACATTGCGGAAAGATGAAAGATGAAACAATGCGGAAAGATGAAAATGAAACAATGCGGAAAGATGAAAGATGAAAGAATGCGGAAAGATGAAAGATGAAACAATGCGGAAAGATGAAAGATGAAACAATGCGGAATGATGAAAGATGAAACAATGCGGAAAGATGAAAGATGAAAGAATGCGGAAAGATGAAAGATGAAAGAATGCGGAAAGATGAAAGATGAAACAATGCGGAAAGATGAAAGATGAAACAATGCGGAAAGATGAAAGATGAAAGAATGCGGAAAGATGAAACAATGCGGAAAGATGAAAGATGAAACAATGCGGAAAGATGAAAGATGAAACAATGCGGAAAGATGAAAGATGAAACAATGAGGAAAGATGAAAGATGAAACAATGCGGAAAGATGAAAGATGAAACAATGCGGAAAGATGAAAGATGAAAGAATGCGGAAAGATGAAAGATGAAAGAATGCGGAAAGATGAAAGATGAAACAATGCGGAAAGATGAAAGATGAAAAAATGCGGAAAGATGAAAGATGAAACAATGCGGAAAGATGAAAGATGAAAGAATGCGGAAGATGAAAGATGAAACAATGCGGAAAGATGAAAGATGAAACAATGCGGAAAGATGAAAGATGAAAGAATGCGGAAATATGAAAGATGAAACAATTCGGAAAGATGAAACAATGCGGAAAGATGAAAGATGAAACAATGCGGAAAGATGAAAGATGAAACAATGCGGAAAGATGAAAGATGAAACAATGCGGAAAGATGAAAGATGAAACAATGCGGAAAGATGAAAGATGAAACAATGCGGAAAGATGAAAGATGAAACAATGCGGAAAGATGAAACAATGCGGAAAGATGAAACAATGCGGAAAGATGAAACAATGCGGAAAGATGAAACAATGCGGAAAGATGAAAGATGAAACAATGCGGAAAGATGAAAGATGAAAGAATGCGGAAAGATGAAAGATGAAACAATGCGGAAAGATGAAAGATGAAAGAATGCGGAAAGATGAAAGATGAAACAATGCGGAAAGATGAAAGATGAAACAATGCATAAAGATGAAAGATGAAACAATGCGGAAAGATGAAAGATGAAACAATGCGGAAAGATGAAAGATGAAAAAATGCGGAAAGATGAAAGATGAAACAATGCGGAAAGATGAAAGATGAAAGAATGCGGAAGATGAAAGATGAAACAATGCGGAAAGATGAAAGATGAAACAATGCGGAAAGATGAAAGATGAAACAATGCGGAAAGATGAAAGATGAAAAAATGTGGAAAGATGAAAGATGAAACAATGCGGAAAGATGAAAGATGAAAAAGTGCGGAAAGATGAAAGATGAAACAATGCGGAAAGGTGAAAGATAAAAGAATGCGGAAGATGAAAGATGAAACAATGCGGAAAGATGAAACAATGCGGAAAGATGAAACAATGCGGAAAGATGAAAGATGAAACAATGCGGAAAGATGAAAGATGAAACAATGCGGAAAGATGAAAGATGAAACAATGCGGAAAGATGAAACAATGCGGAAAGATGAAACAATGCGGAAAGATGAAAGATGAAACAATGCGGAAAGATGAAAGATGAAAGAATGCGGAAAGATGAAAGATGAAACAATGCGGAAAGATGAAAGATGAAAGAATGCGGAAAGATGAAAGATGAAACAATGCGGAAAGATGAAAGATGAAACAATGCATAAAGATGAAAGATGAAACAATGCGGAAAGATGAAAGATGAAACAATGCGGAAAGATGAAAGATGAAAAAATGCGGAAAGATGAAAGATGAAACAATGCGGAAAGATGAAAGATGAAAGAATGCGGAAGATGAAAGATGAAACAATGCGGTAAGATGAAAGATGAAACAATGCGGAAAGATGAAAGATGAAACAATGCGGAAAGATGAAAGATGAAAAAATGCGGAAAGATGAAAGATGAAACAATGCGGAAAGATGAAAGATGAAAAAATGCGGAAAGATGAAAGATGAAACAATGCGGAAAGGTGAAAGATAAAAGAATGCGGAAGATGAAAGATGAAACAATGCGGAAAGATGAAACAATGCGGAAAGATGAAAGATGAAACAATGCGGAAAGATGAAAGATGAAACAATGCGGAAAGATGAAAGATGAAACAATGCGGAAAGATGAAAGATGAAACAATGCGGAAAGATGAAAGATGAAACAATGAGGAAAGATGAAAGATGAAACAATGCGGAAAGATGAAACAATGCGGAAAGATGAAACAATGCGGAAAGATGAAAGATGAAACATTGCGGAAAGATGAAAGATGAAACAATGCGGAAAGATGAAAGATGAAACAATGCGGAAAGATGAAAGATGGAAGAATGCGGAAAGATGAAAGATGAAACAATGCGGAAAGATGAAAGATGAAACAATGCGGAAAGATGAAAGATGAAACAATGCGGAAAGATGAAAGATGAAACAATGCGGAAAGATGAAAGATGAAAGAATGCGGAAAGATGAAAGATGAAACAATGCGGAAAGATGAAAGATGAAACAATGCGGAAAGATGAAAGATGAAAGAATGCGGAAAGATGAAACAATGCGGAAAGATGAAAGATGAAAGAATGCGGAAAGATGAAAGATGAAACAATGCGGAAAGATGAAAGATGAAACAATGCGGAAAGATGAAAGATGAAACAATGCGGAAAGATGAAAGATGAAACAATGCGGAAAGATGAAAGATGAAACAATGCGGAAAGATGAAAGATGAAACAATTCGGAAAGATGAAACAATGCGGAAAGATGAAAGATGAAACAATGCGGAAAGATGAAAGATGAAACAATGCGGAAAGATGAAAGATGAAACAATGCGGAAAGATGAAACAATGCGGAAAGATGAAAGATGAAACAATGCGGAAAGATGAAAGATGAAACAATGCGGAAAGATGAAAGATGAAACAATGCGGAAAGATGAAAGATGAAACAATGCGGAAAGATGAAACAATGCGGAAAGATGAAACGATGCGGAAAGATGAAACAATGCGGAAAGATGAAAGATGAAACAATGCGGAAAGATGAAAGATGAAAAAATGCGGAAAGATGAAAGATGAAACAATGCGGGAAGATGAAAGATAAAACAATGCGGAAAGATGAAAGATGAAACAATGCGGAAAGATGAAAGATGAAACAATGCGGAAAGATGAAAGATGAAACAATGCGGAAAGATGAAACAATGCGGAAAGATGAAACAATGCGGAAACATGAAACAATGCGGAAAGATGAAACAATGCGGAAAGATGAAACAATGCGGAAAGATGAAACAATGAGGAAAGATGAAACAATGCGGAAAGATGAAACAATGCGGAAAGATGAAAGATGAAACAATGCGGAAAGATGAAAGATGAAAGAATGCGGAAAGATGAAAGATGAAACAATGCGGAAAGATGAAAGATGAAAAAATGCGGAAAGATGAAAGATGAAACAATGCGGAAAGATGAAAGATGAAACAATGCGGAAAGATGAATGATGAAACAATGCGGAAAGATGAAAGATGAAACAATGCGGAAAGATGAAACAATGCGGAAAGATGAAACAATGCGGAAAGATGAAACAATGCGGAAAGATGAAAGATGAAACAATGCGGAAAGATGAAAGATGAAAGAATGCGGAAAGATGAAAGATGAAACAATGCGGAAAGATGAAAGATGAAACAATGCGGAAAGATGAAACAATGCGGAAAGATGAAAAAATGCGGAAAGATGAAACAATGCGGAAAGATGAAACAATGCGGAAAGATGAAACAATGCGGAAAGATGAAAGATGAAACAATGCGGAAAGATGAAAGATGAAAAAATGCGGAAAGATGAAAGATGAAACAATGCGGAAAGATGAAAGATGAAACAATGCGGGAAGATGAAAGATGAAACAATGCGGAAAGATGAAAGATGAAACAATGCGGAAAGATGAAAGATGAAACAATGCGGAAAGATGAAACAATGCGGAAAGATGAAACAATGCGGAAAGATGAAAGATGAAACAATGCGGAAAGATGAAAGATGAAAAAATGCGGAAAGATGAAAGATGAAACAATGCGGGAAGATGAAAGATAAAACAATGCGGAAAGATGAAAGATGAAACAATGCGGAAAGATGAAAGATGAAACAATGCGGAAAGATGAAAGATGAAACAATGCGGAAAGATGAAACAATGCGGAAAGATGAAACAATGCGGAAACATGAAACAATGCGGAAAGATGAAACAATGCGGAAAGATGAAACAATGCGGAAAGATGAAACAATGAGGAAAGATGAAACAATGCGGAAAGATGAAACAATGCGGAAAGATGAAAGATGAAACAATGCGGAAAGATGAAAGATGAAAGAATGCGGAAAGATGAAAGATGAAACAATGCGGAAAGATGAAAGATGAAAAAATGCGGAAAGATGAAAGATGAAACAATGCGGAAAGATGAAAGATGAAACAATGCGGAAAGATGAATGATGAAACAATGCGGAAAGATGAAAGATGAAACAATGTGGAAAGATGAAACAATGCGGAAAGATGAAACAATGCGGAAAGATGAAACAATGCGGAAAGATGAAAGATGAAACAATGCGGAAAGATGAAAGATGAAAGAATGCGGAAAGATGAAAGATGAAACAATGCGGAAAGATGAAAGATGAAACAATGCGGAAAGATTAAACAATGCGGAAAGATGAAAAAATGCGGAAAGATGAAACAATGCGGAGAGATGAAACAATGCGGAAAGATGAAACAATGCGGAAAGATGAAAGATGAAACAATGCGGAAAGATGAAAGATGAAAAAATGCGGAAAGATGAAAGATGAAACAATGCGGAAAGATGAAAGATGAAAAAATGCGGAAAGATGAAAGATGAAACAATGCGGAAAGATGAAAGATGAAAGAATGCGGAAGATGAAAGATGAAACAATGCGGAAAGATGAAAGATGAAACAATGCGGAAAGATGAAACAATGCGGAAAGATGAAACAATGCGGAAAGATGAAAGATGAAACAATGCGGAAAGATGAAAGATGAAAAAATGCGGAAAGATGAAAGATGAAACAATGCGGAAAGATGAAAGATGAAACAATGCGGAAAGATGAAAGATGAAACAATGCGGAAAGATGAAAGATGAAACAATGCGGAAAGATGAAACAATGCGGAAAGATGAAACAATGCGGAAAGATGAAAGATGAAACAATGCGGAAAGATGAAAGATGAAAGAATGCGGAAAGATGAAAGATGAAACAATGCGGAAACATGAAAGATGAAAGAATGCGGAAAGATGAAAGATGAAACAATGCGGAAAGATGAAAGATGAAACAATGCATAAAGATGAAAGATGAAACAATGCGGGAAGATGAAAGATGAAACAATGCGGAAAGATGAAAGATGAAAAAATGCGGAAAGATGAAAGATGAAACAATGCGGAAAGATGAAAGATGAAAGAATGCGGAAGATGAAAGATGAAACAATGCGGTAAGATGAAAGATGAAACAATGCGGAAAGATGAAAGATGAAACAATGCGGAAAGATGAAAGATGAAAAAATGCGGAAAGATGAAAGATGAAACAATGCGGAAAGATGAAAGATGAAAAAATGCGGAAAGATGAAAGATGAAACAATGCGGAAAGGTGAAAGATAAAAGAATGCGGAAGATGAAAGATGAAACAATGCGGAAAGATGAAACAATGCGGAAAGATGAAAGATGAAACAATGCGGAAAGATGAAAGATGAAACAATGCGGAAAGATGAAAGATGAAACAATGCGGAAAGATGAAAGATGAAACAATGCGGAAAGATGAAAGATGAAACAATGCGGAAAGATGAAAGATGAAACAATGCGGAAAGATGAAAGATGAAACAATGCGGAAAGATGAAAGATGAAACAATGCGGAAAGATGAAAGATGAAACAATGCGGAAAGATGAAAGATGAAACAATGAGGAAAGATGAAAGATGAAACAATGCGGAAAGATGAAACAATGCGGAAAGATGAAACAATGCGGAAAGATGAAACAATGCGGAAAGATGAAAGATGAAACATTGCGGAAAGATGAAAGATGAAACAATGCGGAAAGATGAAAATGAAACAATGCGGAAAGATGAAAGATGAAAGAATGCGGAAAGATGAAAGATGAAACAATGCGGAAAGATGAAAGATGAAACAATGCGGAATGATGAAAGATGAAACAATGCGGAAAGATGAAAGATGAAAGAATGCGGAAAGATGAAAGATGAAAGAATGCGGAAAGATGAAAGATGAAACAATGCGGAAAGATGAAAGATGAAACAATGCGGAAAGATGAAAGATGAAAGAATGCGGAAAGATGAAACAATGCGGAAAGATGAAAGATGAAACAATGCGGAAAGATGAAAGATGAAACAATGCGGAAAGATGAAAGATGAAACAATGAGGAAAGATGAAAGATGAAACAATGCGGAAAGATGAAAGATGAAACAATGCGGAAAGATGAAAGATGAAAGAATGCGGAAAGATGAAAGATGAAAGAATGCGGAAAGATGAAAGATGAAACAATGCGGAAAGATGAAAGATGAAAAAATGCGGAAAGATGAAAGATGAAACAATGCGGAAAGATGAAAGATGAAAGAATGCGGAAGATGAAAGATGAAACAATGCGGAAAGATGAAAGATGAAACAATGCGGAAAGATGAAAGATGAAAGAATGCGGAAATATGAAAGATGAAACAATTCGGAAAGATGAAACAATGCGGAAAGATGAAAGATGAAACAATGCGGAAAGATGAAAGATGAAACAATGCGGAAAGATGAAAGATGAAACAATGCGGAAAGATGAAAGATGAAACAATGCGGAAAGATGAAAGATGAAACAATGCGGAAAGATGAAACAATGCGGAAAGATGAAACAATGCGGAAAGATGAAAGATGAAACAATGCGGAAAGATGAAAGATGAAAGAATGCGGAAAGATGAAAGATGAAACAATGCGGAAAGATGAAAGATGAAAGAATGCGGAAAGATGAAAGATGAAACAATGCGGAAAGATGAAAGATGAAACAATGCATAAAGATGAAAGATGAAACAATGCGGAAAGATGAAAGATGAAACAATGCGGAAAGATGAAAGATGAAAAAATGCGGAAAGATGAAAGATGAAACAATGCGGAAAGATGAAAGATGAAAGAATGCGGAAGATGAAAGATGAAACAATGCGGAAAGATGAAAGATGAAACAATGCGGAAAGATGAAAGATGAAACAATGCGGAAAGATGAAAGATGAAAAAATGTGGAAAGATGAAAGATGAAACAATGCGGAAAGATGAAAGATGAAAAAGTGCGGAAAGATGAAAGATGAAACAATGCGGAAAGGTGAAAGATAAAAGAATGCGGAAGATGAAAGATGAAACAATGCGGAAAGATGAAACAATGCGGAAAGATGAAAGATGAAACAATGCGGAAAGATGAAAGATGAAACAATGCGGAAAGATGAAAGATGAAACAATGCGGAAAGATGAAACAATGCGGAAAGATGAAACAATGCGGAAAGATGAAACAATGCGGAAAGATGAAACAATGCGGAAAGATGAAAGATGAAACAATGCGGAAAGATGAAAGATGAAAGAATGCGGAAAGATGAAAGATGAAACAATGCGGAAAGATGAAAGATGAAAGAATGCGGAAAGATGAAAGATGAAACAATGCGGAAAGATGAAAGATGAAACAATGCATAAAGATGAAAGATGAAACAATGCGGAAAGATGAAAGATGAAACAATGCGGAAAGATGAAAGATGAAAAAATGCGGAAAGATGAAAGATGAAACAATGCGGAAAGATGAAAGATGAAAGAATGCGGAAGATGAAAGATGAAACAATGCGGTAAGATGAAAGATGAAACAATGCGGAAAGATGAAAGATGAAACAATGCGGAAAGATGAAAGATGAAAAAATGCGGAAAGATGAAAGATGAAACAATGCGGAAAGATGAAAGATGAAAAAATGCGGAAAGATGAAAGATGAAACAATGCGGAAAGGTGAAAGATAAAAGAATGCGGAAGATGAAAGATGAAACAATGCGGAAAGATGAAACAATGCGGAAAGATGAAAGATGAAACAATGCGGAAAGATGAAAGATGAAACAATGCGGAAAGATGAAAGATGAAACAATGCGGAAAGATGAAACAATGCGGAAAGATGAAAGATGAAACAATGAGGAAAGATGAAAGATGAAACAATGCGGAAAGATGAAACAATGCGGAAAGATGAAACAATGCGGAAAGATGAAACAATGCGGAAAGATGAAACAATGCGGAAAGATGAAAGATGAAACATTGCGGAAAGATGAAAGATGAAACAATGCGGAAAGATGAAAGATGAAACAATGCGGAAAGATGAAAGATGGAAGAATGCGGAAAGATGAAAGATGAAACAATGCGGAAAGATGAAAGATGAAACAATGCGGAAAGATGAAAGATGAAACAATGCGGAAAGATGAAAGATGAAACAATGCGGAAAGATGAAAGATGAAAGAATGCGGAAAGATGAAAGATGAAACAATGCGGAAAGATGAAAGATGAAACAATGCGGAAAGATGAAAGATGAAAGAATGCGGAAAGATGAAACAATGCGGAAAGATGAAAGATGAAAGAATGCGGAAAGATGAAAGATGAAACAATGCGGAAAGATGAAAGATGAAACAATGCGGAAAGATGAAAGATGAAACAATGCGGAAAGATGAAAGATGAAACAATGCGGAAAGATGAAAGATGAAACAATGCGGAAAGATGAAAGATGAAACAATTCGGAAAGATGAAACAATGCGGAAAGATGAAAGATGAAACAATGCGGAAAGATGAAAGATGAAACAATGCGGAAAGATGAAAGATGAAACAATGCGGAAAGATGAAAGATGAAACAATGCGGAAAGATGAAAGATGAAACAATGCGGAAAGATGAAAGATGAAACAATGCGGAAAGATGAAAGATGAAACAATGCGGAAAGATGAAAGATGAAACAATGCGGAAAGATGAAACAATGCGGAAAGATGAAACGATGCGGAAAGATGAAACAATGCGGAAAGATGAAAGATGAAACAATGCGGAAAGATGAAAGATGAAAGAATGCGGAAAGATGAAAGATGAAACAATGCGGAAAGATGAAAGATGAAAGAATGCGGAAAGATGAAAGATGAAACAATGCGGAAAGATGAAAGATGAAACAATGCATAAAGATGAAAGATGAAACAATGCGGAAAGATGAAAGATGAAACAATGCGGAAAGATGAAAGATGAAAAAATGCGGAAAGATGAAAGATGAAACAATGCGGAAAGATGAAAGATGAAAGAATGCGGAAGATGAAAGATGAAACAATGCGGAAAGATGAAAGATGAAACAATGCGGAAAGATGAAAGATGAAAGAATGCGGAAATATGAAAGATGAAACAATTCGGAAAGATGAAACAATGCGGAAAGATGAAAGATGAAACAATGCGGAAAGATGAAAGATGAAACAATGCGGAAAGATGAAAGATGAAACAATGCGGAAAGATGAAAGGTGAAACAATGCGGAAAGATGAAAGATGAAACAATGCGGAAAGATGAAAGATGAAACAATGCGGAAAGATGAAAGATGAAACAATGCGGAAAGATGAAAGATGAAACAATGCGGAAAGATGAAACAATGCGGAAAGATGAAACAATGCGGAAAGATGAAAGATGAAACAATGCGGAAAGATGAAAGATGAAAGAATGCGGAAAGATGAAAGATGAAACAATGCGGAAAGATGAAAGATGAAAGAATGCGGAAAGATGAAACATGAAACAATGCGGAAAGATGAAAGATGAAACAATGCATAAAGATGAAAGATGAAACAATGCGGAAAGATGAAAGATGAAACAATGCGGAAAGATGAAAGATGAAAAAATGCGGAAAGATGAAAGATGAAACAATGCGGAAAGATGAAAGATGAAAGAATGCGGAAGATGAAAGATGAAACAATGCGGAAAGATGAAAGATGAAACAATGCGGAAAGATGAAAGATGAAACAATGCGGAAAGATGAAAGATGAAAAAATGTGGAAAGATGAAAGATGAAACAATGCGGAAAGATGAAAGATGAAAAAATGCGGAAAGATGAAAGATGAAACAATGCGGAATGGTGAAAGATAAAAGAATGCGGAAGATGAAAGATGAAACAATCCGGAACGATTAAACAATGCGGAAAGATGAAAGATGAAACAATGCGGAAAGATGAAAGATGAAACAATGCGGAAAGATGAAAGATGAACAATGCGGAAAGATGAAAGATGAAACAATGCGGAAAGATGAAAGATGAAACAATGCGGAAAGATGAAAGATGAAACAATGAGGAAAGATGAAAGATGAAACAATGCGGAAAGATGAAACAATGCGGAAAGATGAAACAATGCGGAAAGATGAAACAATGCGGAAAGATGAAACAATGCGGAAAGATGAAACAATGCGGAAAGATGAAACAATGCGGAAAGATGAAACAATGCGGAAAGATGAAACAATGCGGAAAGATGAAACAATGCGGAAAGATGAAACAATGCGGAAAGATGAAACAATGCGGAAAGATGAAAGATGAAACATTGCGGAAAGATGAAAGATGAAACAATGCGGAAAGATGAAAGATGAAACAATGCGGAAAGATGAAAGATGAAACAATGCGGAAAGATGAAAGATGAAACAATGCGGAAAGATGAAAGATGAAACAATGCGGAAAGATGAAAGATGAAACAATGCGGAAAGATGAAAGATGAAACAATGCGGAAAGATGAAAGATGAAACAATGCGGAAAGATGAAAGATGAAACAATGCGGAAAGATGAAAGATGAAACAATGCGGAAAGATGAAAGATGAAACAATGCGGAAAGATGAAAGATGAAACAATGCGGAAAGATGAAAGATGAAACAATGCGGAAAGATGAAAGATGAAACAATGCGGAAAGATGAATGATGAAACAATGCAGAAAGATGAAAGATGAAACAATGCGGAAAGATGAAACAATGCGGAAAGATGAAACAATGCGGAAAGATGAAACAATGCGGAAAGATGAAACAATGCGGAAAGATGAAACAATGCGGAAAGATGAAACAATGCGGAAAGATGAAACAATGCGGAAAGATGAAACAATGCGGAAAGATGAAACAATGCGGAAAGATGAAACAATGCGGAAAGATGAAACAATGCGGAAAGATGAAACAATGCGGAAAGATGAAACAATGCGGAAAGATGAAAGATTAAACAATGCGGAAAGATGAAAGATGAAAAAATGCGGAAAGATGAAAGATGAAACAATGCGGAAAGATGAAAGAATGCGGAAGATGAAAGATGAAACAATGCGGAAAGATGAAACAAAGCGGAAAGATGAAAGATGAAACAATGCGGAAAGATGAAAGATGAAACAATGCGGAAAGATGAAAGATGAAACAATGCGGAAAGATGAAAGATGAAACAATGCGGAAAGATGAAAGATGAAACAATGCGGAAAGATGAAAGATGAAACAATGCGGAAAGATGAAACAATGCGGAAAGATGAAACAATGCGGAAAGATGAAACAATGCGGAAAGATGAAACAATGCGGAAAGATGAAAGATGAAACAATGCGGAAAGATGAAAGATGAAAAAATGCGGAAAGATGAAACAATGCGGAAAAATGAAACAATGCGGAAAGATGAAACAATGCGGAAAGAAGAAACAATGCGGAAAGATGAAAGATGAAACATTGCGGAAAGATGAAAGATGAAACAATGCGGAAAGATGAAAGATGAAACAATGCCGAAAGATGAAAGATGAAACAATGCGGAAAGATGAAAGATGAAACAATGCGGAAAGATGAAAGATGAAACAATGCGGAAAGATGAAAGATGAAACAATGCGGAAAGATGAAAGATGAAACAATGCGGAAAGATGAAAGATGAAACAATGCGGAAAGATGAAAGATGAAACAATGCGGAAAGATGAAAGATGAAACAATGCGGAAAGATGAAAGATGAAACAATGCGGAAAGATGAATGATGAAACAATGCGGAAAGATGAAAGATGAAACAATGCGGAAAGATGAAAGATGAAACAATGCGGAAAGATGAAAGAATCCGGAAGATGAAAGATGAAACAATGCGGAAAGATGAAACAAAGCGGAAAGATGAAAGATGAAACAATGCGGAAAGATGAAAGATGAAACAATGCGGAAAGATGAAAGATGAAACAATGCGGAAAGATGAAAGATGAAACAATGCGGAAAGATGAAAGATGAAACAATGCGGAAAGATGAAAGATGAAACAATGCGGAAAGATGAAACAATGCGGAAAGATGAAACAATGCGGAAAGATGAAACGATGCGGAAAGATGAAACAATGCGGAAAGATGAAACAATGCGGAAAGATGAAAGATGAAACAATGCGGAAAGATGAAAGATGAAAAAATGCGGAAAGATGAAACAATGCGGAAAGATGAAAGATGAAACAATGCGGAAAGATGAAAGATGAAAAAATGCGGAAAGATGAAAGATGAAACAATGCGGGAAGATGAAAGATGAAACAATGCGGAAAGATGAAAGATGAAACAATGCGGAAAGATGAAAGATGAAACAATGCGGAAAGATGAAAGATGAAACAATGCGGAAAGATGAAACAATGCGGAAAGATGAAACAATGCGGAAAGATGAAACAATGCGGAAAGATGAAACAATGCGGAAAGATGAAACAATGCGGAAAGATGAAACAATGCGGAAAGATGAAAGATGAAAGAATGCGGAAAGATGAAAGATGAAACAATGCGGAAAGATGAAAGATGAAACAATGCGGAAAGATGAAAGATGAAAGAATGCGGAAAGATGAAAGATGAAACAATGCGGAAAGATGAAAGATGAAAAAATGCTGAAAGATGAAAGATGAAACAATGCGGAAAGATGAAAGATGAAACAATGCGGAAAGATGAAAGATGAAACAATGCGGAAAGATGAAAGATGAAACAATGCGGAAAGATGAAAGATGAAACAATGCGGAAAGATGAAAGATGAAACAATGCGGAAAGATGAAAGATGAAAGAATGCGGAAAGATGAAAGATGAAACAATGCGGAAAGATGAAAGATGAAAGAATGCGGAAAGATGAAAGATGAAACAATGCGGAAAGATGAAAGATGAAACAATGCATAAAGATGAAAGATGAAACAATGCGGAAAGATGAAAGATGAAACAATGCGGAAAGATGAAAGATGAAAAAATGCGGAAAGATGAAAGATGAAACAATGCGGAAAGATGAAAGATGAAAGAATGCGGAAGATGAAAGATGAAACAATGCGGTAAGATGAAAGATGAAACAATGCGGAAAGATGAAAGATGAAACAATGCGGAAAGATGAAAGATGAAAAAATGCGGAAAGATGAAAGATGAAACAATGCGGAAAGATGAAAGATGAAAAAATGCGGAAAGATGAAAGATGAAACAATGCGGAAAGGTGAAAGATAAAAGAATGCGGAAGATGAAAGATGAAACAATGCGGAAAGATGAAACAATGCGGAAAGATGAAAGATGAAACAATGCGGAAAGATGAAAGATGAAACAATGCGGAAAGATGAAAGATGAAACAATGCGGAAAGATGAAAGATGAAACAATGCGGAAAGATGAAAGATGAAACAATGCGGAAAGATGAAAGATGAAACAATGCGGAAAGATGAAAGATGAAACAATGAGGAAAGATGAAAGATGAAACAATGCGGAAAGATGAAACAATGCGGAAAGATGAAACAATGCGGAAAGATGAAAGATGAAACATTGCGGAAAGATGAAAGATGAAACAATGCGGAAAGATGAAAGATGAAACAATGCGGAAAGATGAAAGATGAAAGAATGCGGAAAGATGAAAGATGAAACAATGCGGAAAGATGAAAGATGAAACAATGCGGAAAGATGAAAGATGAAACAATGCGGAAAGATGAAAGATGAAACAATGCGGAAAGATGAAAGATGAAAGAATGCGGAAAGATGAAAGATGAAACAATGCGGAAAGATGAAACATGAAACAATGCGGAAAGATGAAAGATGAAAGAATGCGGAAAGATGAAACAATGCGGAAAGATGAAAGATGAAAGAATGCGGAAAGATGAAAGATGAAACAATGCGGAAAGATGAAAGATGAAACAATGCGGAAAGATGAAAGATGAAACAATGCGGAAAGATGAAAGATGAAACAATGCGGAAAGATGAAAGATGAAACAATGCGGAAAGATGAAAGATGAAACAATGCGGAAAGATGAAAGATGAAACAATGCGGAAAGATGAAAGATGAAACAATGCGGAAAGATGAAAGATGAAACAATGCGGAAAGATGAAAGATGAAACAATGCGGAAAGATGAAAGATGAAACAATGCGGAAAGATGAAAGATGAAACAATTCGGAAAGATGAAACAATGCGGAAAGATGAAAGATGAAACAATGCGGAAAGATGAAAGATGAAACAATGCTGAAAGATGAAAGATGAAACAATGCGGAAAGATGAAAGATGAAACAATGCGGAAAGATGAAAGATGAAACAATGCGGAAAGATGAAAGATGAAACAATGCGGAAAGATGAAAGATGAAACAATGCGGAAAGATGAAACAATGCGGAAAGATGAAACAATGCGGAAAGATGAAACAGTGCGGAAAGATGAAAGATGAAACAATGCGGAAAGATGAAAGATGAAAGAATGCGGAAAGATGAAAGATGAAACAATGCGGAAAGATGAAAGATGAAAGAATGCGGAAAGATGAAAGATGAAACAATGCGGAAAGATGAAAGATGAAACAATGCATAAAGATGAAAGATGAAACAATGCGGAAAGATGAAAGATGAAACAATGCGGAAAGATGAAAGATGAAAAAATGCGGAAAGATGAAAGATGAAACAATGCGGAAAGATGAAAGATGAAACAATGAGGAAAGATGAAAGATGAAACAATGCGGAAAGATGAAACAATGCGGAAAGATGAAACAATGCGGAAAGATGAAAGATGAAACATTGCGGAAAGATGAAAGATGAAACAATGCGGAAAGATGAAAGATGAAAGAATGCGGAAAGATGAAACAATGCGGAAAGATGAAAGATGAAAGAATGCGGAAAGATGAAAGATGAAACAATGCGGAAAGATGAAAGATGAAACAATGCGGAAAGATGAAAGATGAAACAATGCGGAAAGATGAAAGATGAAACAATGCGGAAAGATGAAAGATGAAACAATGCGGAAAGATGAAAGATGAAACAATGCGGAAAGATGAAAGATGAAACAATTCGGAAAGATGAAACAATGCGGAAAGATGAAAGATGAAACAATGCGGAAAGATGAAAGATGAAACAATGCTGAAAGATGAAAGATGAAACAATGCGGAAAGATGAAAGATGAAACAATGCGGAAAGATGAAAGATGAAACAATGCGGAAAGATGAAAGATGAAACAATGCGGAAAGATGAAAGATGAAACAATGCGGAAAGATGAAACAATGCGGAAAGATGAAACAATGCGGAAAGATGAAACAATGCGGAAAGATGAAACAGTGCGGAAAGATGAAAGATGAAACAATGCGGAAAGATGAAAGATGAAACAATGCTGAAAGATGAAAGATGAAACAATGCGGAAAGATGAAAGATGAAACAATGCGGAAAGATGAAAGATGAAACAATGCGGAAAGATGAAAGATGAAACAATGCGGAAAGATGAAAGATGAAACAATGCGGAAAGATGAAACAATGCGGAAAGATGAAACAATGCGGAAAGATGAAACAGTGCGGAAAGATGAAAGATGAAACAATGCGGAAAGATGAAAGATGAAAGAATGCGGAAAGATGAAAGATGAAACAATGCGGAAAGATGAAAGATGAAAGAATGCGGAAAGATGAAAGATGAAACAATGCGGAAAGATGAAAGATGAAACAATGCATAAAGATGAAAGATGAAACAATGCGGAAAGATGAAAGATGAAACAATGCGGAAAGATGAAAGATGAAAAAATGCGGAAAGATGAAAGATGAAACAATGCGGAAAGATGAAAGATGAAACAATGAGGAAAGATGAAAGATGAAACAATGCGGAAAGATGAAACAATGCGGAAAGATGAAACAATGCGGAAAGATGAAAGATGAAACATTGCGGAAAGATGAAAGATGAAACAATGCGGAAAGATGAAAGATGAAACAATGCGGAAAGATGAAAGATGAAAGAATGCGGAAAGATGAAAGATGAAACAATGCGGAAAGATGAAAGATGAAACAATGCGGAAAGATGAAAGATGAAACAATGCGGAAAGATGAAAGATGAAACAATGCGGAAAGATAAAAGATGAAAGAATGCGGAAAGATGAAAGATGAAACAATGCGGAAAGATGAAAGATGAAACAATGCGGAAAGATGAAAGATGAAAGAATGCGGAAAGATGAAACAATGCGGAAAGATGAAAGATGAAAGAATGCGGAAAGATGAAAGATGAAACAATGCGGAAAGATGAAAGATGAAACAATGCGGAAAGATGAAAGATGAAACAATGCGGAAAGATGAAAGATGAAACAATGCGGAAAGATGAAAGATGAAACAATGCGGAAAGATGAAAGATGAAACAATTCGGAAAGATGAAACAATGCGGAAAGATGAAAGATGAAACAATGCGGAAAGATGAAAGATGAAACAATGCTGAAAGATGAAAGATGAAACAATGCGGAAAGATGAAAGATGAAACAATGCGGAAAGATGAAAGATGAAACAATGCGGAAAGATGAAAGATGAAACAATGCGGAAAGATGAAAGATGAAACAATGCGGAAAGATGAAACAATGCGGAAAGATGAAACAATGCGGAAAGATGAAACAGTGCGGAAAGATGAAAGATGAAACAATGCGGAAAGATGAAAGATGAAAGAATGCGGAAAGATGAAAGATGAAACAATGCGGAAAGATGAAAGATGAAAGAATGCGGAAAGATGAAAGATGAAACAATGCGGAAAGATGAAAGATGAAACAATGCATAAAGATGAAAGATGAAACAATGCGGAAAGATGAAAGATGAAACAATGCGGAAAGATGAAAGATGAAAAAATGCGGAAAGATGAAAGATGAAACAATGCGGAAAGATGAAAGATGAAAGAATGCGGAAGATGAAAGATGAAACAATGCGGAAAGCTGAAAGATGAAACAATGCGGAAAGATGAAAGATGAAAGAATGCGGAAATATGAAAGATGAAACAATTCGGAAAGATGAAACAATGCGGAAAGATGAAAGATGAAACAATGCGGAAAGATGAAAGATGAAACAATGCGGAAAGATGAAAGATGAAACAATGCGGAAAGATGAAAGATGAAACAATGCGGAAAGATGAAAGATGAAACAATGCGGAAAGATGAAAGATGAAACAATGCGGAAAGATGAAAGATGAAACAATGCGGAAAGATGAAAGATGAAACAATGCGGAAAGATGAAAGATGAAACAATGCGGAAAGATGAAAGATGAAACAATGCGGAAAGATGAAACAATGCGGAAAGATGAAACAATGCGGAAAGATGAAACAATGCGGAAAGATGAAACAATGCGGAAAGATGAAACAATGCGGAAAGATGAAACAATGCGGAAAGATGAAACAATGCGGAAAGATGAAACAATGCGGAAAGATGAAAGATGAAACAATGCGGAAAGATGAAAGATGAAAGAATGCGGAAAGAAGAAAGATGAAACAATGCGGAAAGATGAAAGATGAAACAATGCGGAAAGATGAAACAATGCGGAAAGATGAAACAATGCGGAAAGATGAAACAATGCGGAAAGATGAAACAATGCGGAAAGATGAAACAATGCGGAAAGATGAAACAATGCGGAAAGATGAAACAATGCGGAAAGATGAAACAATGCGGAAAGATGAAACAATGCGGAAAGATGAAAGATGAAACAATGCGGAAAGATGAAAGATGAAAAAATGCGGAAAGATGAAAGATGAAACAATGCGGAAAGATGAAAGATGAAAAAATGCGGAAAGATGAAAGATGAAACAATGCGGAAAGATATAAGATGAAAGAATGCGGAAGATGAAAGATGAAACAATGCGGAAAGATGAAAGATGAAACAATGCGGAAAGATGAAAGATGAAAAAATGCGGAAAGATGAAAGATGAAACAATGCGGAAAGATGAAAGAATGCGGAAGATGAAAGATGAAACAATGCGGAAAGATGAAACAAAGCGGAAAGATGAAAGATGAAACAATGCGGAAAGATGAAAGATGAAACAATGCGGAAAGATGAAAGATGAAACAATGCGGAAAGATGAAAGATGAAACAATGCGGAAAGATGAAAGATGAAACAATGCGGAAAGATGAAACAATGCGGAAAGATGAAACAATGCGGAAAGATGAAACAATGCGGAAAGATGAAACAATGCGGAAAGATGAAACAATGCGGAAAGATGAAACAATGCGGAAAGATGAAACAATGCGGAAAGATGAAACAATGCGGAAAGATGAAACAATGCGGAAAGATGAAACAATGCGGAAAGATGAAACAATGCGGAAAGATGAAACAATGCGGAAAGATGAAACAATGCGGAAAGATGAAACAATGCGGAAAGATGAAACAATGCGGAAAGATGAAACAATGCGGAAAGATGAAACAATGCGGAAAGATGAAACAATGCGGAAAGATGAAACAATGCGGAAAGATGAAAGATGAAACAATGCGGAAAGATGAAAGATGAAAAAATGCGGAAAGATGAAAGATGAAACAATGCGGAAAGATGAAAGAATGCGGAAGATGAAAGATGAAACAATGCGGAAAGATGAAACAAAGCGGAAAGATGAAAGATGAAACAATGCGGAAAGATGAAAGATGAAACAATGCGGAAAGATGAAAGATGAAACAATGCGGAAAGATGAAAGATGCAACAATGCGGAAAGATGAAAGATGAAACAATGCGGAAAGATGAAAGATGAAACAATGCGGAGAGATGAAAGATGAAACAATGCGGAAAGATGAAACAATGCGGAAAGATGAAACAATGCGGAAAGATGAAACAATGCGGAAAGATGAAACAATGCGGAAAGATGAAACAATGCGGAAAGATGAAACAATGCGGAAAGATGAAACAATGCGGAAAGATGAAACAATGCGGAAAGATGAAACAATGCGGAAAGATGAAACAATGCGGAAAGATGAAACAATGCGGAAAGATGAAACAATGCGGAAAGATGAAACAATGCGGAAAGATGAAACAATGCGGAAAGATGAAAGATGAAACAATGCGGAAAGATGAAAGATGAAAAAATGCGGAAAGATGAAACAATGCGGAAAGATGAAACAATGCGGAAAGATGAAACAATGCGGAAAGATGAAAGATGAAACATTGCGGAAAGATGAAAGATGAAACAATGCGGAAAGATGAAAGATGAAACAATGCGGAAAGATGAAAGATGAAACAACGCGGAAAGATGAAAGATGAAACAATGCGGAAAGATGAAAGATGAAACAATGCGGAAAGATGAAAGATGAAACAATGCGGAAAGATGAAAGATGAAACAATGCGGAAAGATGAAAGATGAAACAATGCGGAAAGATGAAAGATGAAACAATGCGGAAAGATGAAAGATGAAACAATGCGGAAAGATGAATGATGAAACAATGCGGAAAGATGAAAGATGAAACAATGCGGAAAGATGAAACAATGTGGAAAGATGAAACAATGTGGAAAGATGAAACAATGCGGAAAGATGAAACAATGCGGAAAGATGAAACAATGCGGAAAGATGAAAGATGAAACAATGCGGAAAGATGAAAGATGAAAGAATGCGGAAAGATGAAAGATGAAACAATGCGGAAAGATGAAAGATGAAACAATGCGGAAAGATGAAAGATGAAACAATGCGGAAAGATGAAACAATGCGGAAAGATGAAACAATGCGGAAAGATGAAACAATGCGGAAAGATGAAACAATGCGGAAAGATGAAACAATGCGGAAAGATGAAACAATGCGGAAAGATGAAACAATGCGGAAAGATGTAACAATGCGGAAAGATGAAACAATGCGGAAAGATGAAACAATGCGGAAAGATGAAACAATGCGGAAAGATGAAAGATGAAACATTGCGGAAAGATGAAAGATGAAACAATGCGGAAAGATGAAAGATGAAACAATGCGGAAAGATGAAAGATGAAACAATGCGGAAAGATGAAAGATGAAACAATGCGGAAAGATGAAAGATGAAACAATGCGGAAAGATGAAAGATGAAACAATGCGGAAAGATGAAAGATGAAACAATGCGGAAAGATGAAAGATGAAACAATGCGGAAAGATGAAAGATGAAACAATGCGGAAAGATGAAAGATGAAACAATGCGGAAAGATGAAAGATGAAACAATGCGGAAAGATGAATGATGAAACAATGCAGAAAGATGAAAGATGAAACAATGCGGAAAGATGAAACAATGCGGAAAGATGAAACAATGCGGAAAGATGAAACAATGCGGAAAGATGAAACAATGCGGAAAGATGAAACAATGCGGAAAGATGAAAGATGAAACAATGCGGAAAGATGAAAGATGAAAAAATGCGGAAAGATGAAAGATGAAACAATGCGGAAAGATGAAAGAATGCGGAAGATGAAAGATGAAACAATGCGGAAAGATGAAACAAAGCGGAAAGATGAAAGATGAAACAATGCGGAAAGATGAAAGATGCAACAATGCGGAAAGATGAAAGATGAAACAATGCGGAAAGATGAAAGATGAAACAATGCGGAAAGATGAAAGATGAAACAATGCGGAAAGATGAAAGATGAAACAATGCGGAAAGATGAAACAATGCGGAAAGATGAAACAATGCGGAAAGATGAAACAATGCGGAAAGATGAAACAATGCGGAAAGATGAAAGATGAAACAATGCGGAAAGATGAAAGATGAAAAAATGCGGAAAGATGAAACAATGCGGAAAAATGAAACAATGCGGAAAGATGAAACAATGCGGAAAGATGAAACAATGCGGAAAGATGAAAGATGAAACATTGCGGAAAGATGAAAGATGAAACAATGCGGAAAGATGAAAGATGAAACAATGCGGAAAGATGAAAGATGAAACAATGCGGAAAGATGAAAGATGAAACAATGCGGAAAGATGAAAGATGAAACAATGCGGAAAGATGAAAGATGAAACAATGCGGAAAGATGAAAGATGAAACAATGCGGAAAGATGAAAGATGAAACAATGCGGAAAGATGAAAGATGAAACAATGCGGAAAGATGAAAGATGAAACAATGCGGAAAGATGAAAGATGAAACAATGCGGAAAGATGAATGATGAAACAATGCGGAAAGATGAAAGATGAAACAATGCGGAAAGATGAAAGATGAAACAATGCGGAAAGATGAAAGAATCCGGAAGATGAAAGATGAAACAATGCGGAAAGATGAAACAAAGCGGAAAGATGAAAGATGAAACAATGCGGAAAGATGAAAGATGAAACAATGCGGAAAGATGAAAGATGAAACAATGCGGAAAGATGAAAGATGAAACAATGCGGAAAGATGAAAGATGAAACAATGCGGAAAGATGAAAGATGAAACAATGCGGAAAGATGAAACAATGCGGAAAGATGAAACAATGCGGAAAGATGAAACAATGCGGAAAGATGAAACAATGCGGAAAGATGAAACAATGCGGAAAGATGAAACAATGCGGAAAGATGAAACAATGCGGAAAGATGAAACAATGCGGAAAGATGAAAGATGAAACAATGCGGAAAGATGAAAGATGAAAAAATGCGGAAAGATGAAACAATGCGGAAAGATGAAAGATGAAACAATGCGGAAAGATGAAAGATGAAAAAATGCGGAAAGATGAAAGATGAAACAATGCGGGAAGATGAAAGATGAAACAATGCGGAAAGATGAAAGATGAAACAATGCGGAAAGATGAAAGATGAAACAATGCGGAAAGATGAAAGATGAAACAATGCGGAAAGATGAAACAATGCGGAAAGATGAAACAATGCGGAAAGATGAAACAATGCGGAAAGATGAAACAATGCGGAAAGATGAAACAATGCGGAAAGATGAAACAATGCGGAAAGATGAAACAATGCGGAAAGATGAAACAATGCGGAAATATGAAACAATGCGGAAAGATGAAACAATGCGGAAAGATGAAACAATGCGGAAAGATGAAAGATGAAAGAATGCGGAAAGATGAAAGATGAAACAATGCGGAAAGATGAAAGATGAAACAATGCGGAAAGATGAAAGATGAAAGAATGCGGAAAGATGAAAGATGAAACAATGCGGAAAGATGAAAGATGAAAAAATGCTGAAAGATGAAAGATGAAACAATGCGGAAAGATGAAAGATGAAACAATGCGGAAAGATGAAAGATGAAACAATGCGGAAAGATGAAAGATGAAACAATGCGGAAAGATGAAAGATGAAACAATGCGGAAAGATGAAAGATGAAAGAATGCGGAAAGATGAAAGATGAAAGAATGCGGAAAGATGAAAGATGAAACAATGCGGAAAGATGAAAGATGAAAGAATGCGGAAAGATGAAAGATGAAACAATGCGGAAAGATGAAAGATGAAACAATGCATAAAGATGAAAGATGAAACAATGCGGAAAGATGAAAGATGAAACAATGCGGAACGATGAAAGATGAAAAAATGCGGAAAGATGAAAGATGAAACAATGCGGAAAGATGAAAGATGAAAGAATGCGGAAGATGAAAGATGAAACAATGCGGTAAGATGAAAGATGAAACAATGCGGAAAGATGAAAGATGAAACAATGCGGAAAGATGAAAGATGAAAAAATGCGGAAAGATGAAAGATGAAACAATGCGGAAAGATGAAAGATGAAAAAATGCGGAAAGATGAAAGATGAAACAATGCGGAAAGGTGAAAGATAAAAGAATGCGGAAGATGAAAGATGAAACAATGCGGAAAGATGAAACAATTCGGAAAGATGAAAGATGAAACAATGCGGAAAGATGAAAGATGAAACAATGCGGAAAGATGAAAGATGAAACAATGCGGAAAGATGAAAGATGAAACAATGCGGAAAGATGAAAGATGAAACAATGCGGAAAGATGAAAGATGAAACAATGAGGAAAGATGAAAGATGAAACAATGCGGAAAGATGAAACAATGCGGAAAGATGAAACAATGCGGAAAGATGAAACAATGCGGAAAGATGAAACAATGCGGAAAGATGAAACAATGCGGAAAGATGAAAGATGAAACATTGCGGAAAGATGAAAGATGAAACAATGCGGAAAGATGAAAGATGAAACAATGCGGAAAGATGAAAGATGAAAGAATGCGGAAAGATGAAAGATGAAACAATGCGGAAAGATGAAAGATGAAACAATGCGGAAAGATGAAAGATGAAACAATGCGGAAAGATGAAAGATGAAACAATGCGGAAAGATGAAAGATGAAAGAATGCGGAAAGATGAAAGATGAAACAATGCGGAAAGATGAAAGATGAAACAATGCGGAAAGATGAAAGATGAAAGAATGCGGAAAGATGAAACAATGCGGAAAGATGAAAGATGAAAGAATGCGGAAAGATGAAAGATGAAACAATGCGGAAAGATGAAAGATGAAACAATGCGGAAAGATGAAAGATGAAACAATGCGGAAAGATGAAAGATGAAACAATGCGGAAAGATGAAAGATGAAACAATGCGGAAAGATGAAAGATGAAACAATGCGGAAAGATGAAAGATGAAACAATTCGGAAAGATGAAACAATGCGGAAAGATGAAAGATGAAACAATGCGGAAAGATGAAAGATGAAACAATGCTGAAAGATGAAAGATGAAACAATGCGGAAAGATGAAAGATGAAACAATGCGGAAAGATGAAAGATGAAACAATGCGGAAAGATGAAAGATGAAACAATGCGGAAAGATGAAAGATGAAACAATGCGGATAGATGAAACAATGCGGAAAGATGAAACAATGCGGAAAGATGAAACAGTGCGGAAAGATGAAAGATGAAACAATGCGGAAAGATGAAAGATGAAAGAATGCGGAAAGATGAAAGATGAAACAATGCGGAAAGATGAAAGATGAAAGAATGCGGAAAGATGAAAGATGAAACAATGCGGAAAGATGAAAGATGAAACAATGCGGAAAGATGAAAGATGAAACAATGCGGAAAGATGAAAGATGAAAAAATGCGGAAAGATGAAAGATGAAACAATGCGGAAAGATGAAAGATGAAAGAATGCGGAAGATGAAAGATGAAACAATGCGGAAAGCTGAAAGATAAAACAATGCGGAAAGATGAAAGATGAAAGAATGCGGAAATATGAAAGATGAAACAATTCGGAAAGATGAAACAATGCGGAAAGATGAAAGATGAAACAATGCGGAAAGATGAAAGATGAAACAATGCGGAAAGATGAAAGATGAAACAATGCGGAAAGATGAAAGATGAAACAATGCGGAAAGATGAAAGATGAAACAATGCGGAAAGATGAAACAATGCGGAAAGATGAAACAATGCGGAAAGATGAAACAATGCGGAAAGATGAAAGATGAAACAATGCGGAAAGATGAAAGATGAAAGAATGCGGAAAGATGAAAGATGAAACAATGCGGAAAGATGAAAGATGAAAGAATGCGGAAAGATGAAAGAAGAAACAATGCGGAAAGATGAAAGATGAAACAATGCATAAAGATGAAAGATGAAACAATGCGGAAAGATGAAAGATGAAACAATGCGGAAAGATGAAAGATGAAACAATGAGGAAAGATGAAAGATGAAACAATGCGGAAAGATGAAACAATGCGGAAAGATGAAAGATGAAACAATGCGGAAAGATGAAAGATGAAACAATGCGGAAAGATGAAAGATGAACAATGCGGAAAGATGAAAGATGAAACAATGCGGAAAGATGAAAGATGAAACAATGCGGAAAGATGAAAGATGAAACAATGAGGAAAGATGAAAGATGAAACAATGCGGAAAGATGAAACAATGCGGAAAGATGAAACAATGCGGAAAGATGAAACAATGCGGAAAGATGAAAGATGAAACATTGCGGAAAGATGAAAGATGAAACAATGCGGAAAGATGAAAGATGAATCAATGCGGAAAGATGAAAGATGAAAGAATGCGGAAAGAAGAAAGATGAAACAATGCGGAAAGATGAAAGATGAAACAATGCGGAAAGATGAAACAATGCGGAAAGATGAAACAATGCGGAAAGATGAAACAATGCGGAAAGATGAAACAATGCGGAAAGATGAAACAATGCGGAAAGATGAAACAATGCGGAAAGATGAAACAATGCGGAAAGATGAAACAATGCGGAAAGATGAAACAATGCGGAAAGATGAAACAATGCGGAAAGATGAAACAATGCGGAAAGATGAAACAATGCGGAAAGATGAAACAATGCGGAAAGATGAAACAATGCGGAAAGATGAAACAATGCGGAAAGATGAAAGATGAAACAATGCGGAAAGATGAAAGATGAAAAAATGCGGAAAGATGAAAGATGAACCAATGCGGAAAGATGAAAGATGAAAAAATGCGGAAAGATGAAAGATGAAACAATGCGTAAAGATATAAGATGAAAGAATGCGGAAGATGAAAGATGAAACAATGCGGAAAGATGAAAGATGAAACAATGCGGAAAGATGAAAGATGAAAAAATGCGGAAAGATGAAAGATGAAACAATGCGGAAAGATGAAACAATGCGGAAAGATGAAACAATGCGGAAAGATGAAACAATGCGGAAAGATGAAACAATGCGGAAAGATGAAACAATGCGGAAAGATGAAACAATGCGGAAAGATGAAACAATGCGGAAAGATGAAACAATGCGGAAAGATGAAACAATGCGGAAAGATGAAACAATGCGGAAAGATGAAACAATGCGGAAAGATGAAACAATGCGGAAAGATGAAACAATGCGGAAAGATGAAACAATGCGGAAAGATGAAACAATGCGGAAAGATGAAACAATGCGGAAAGATGAAAGATGAAACAATGCGGAAAGATGAAAGATGAAAAAATGCGGAAAGATGAAAGATGAAACAATGCGGAAAGATGAAAGATGAAAAAATGCGGAAAGATGAAAGATGAAACAATGCGGAAAGATATAAGATGAAAGAATGCGGAAGATGAAAGATGAAACAATGCGGAAAGATGAAAGATGAAACAATGCGGAAAGATGAAAGATGAAAAAATGCGGAAAGATGAAAGATGAAACAATGCGGAAAGATGAAAGAATGCGGAAGATGAAAGATGAAACAATGCGGAAAGATGAAACAAAGCGGAAAGATGAAAGATGAAACAATGCGGAAAGATGAAAGATGAAACAATGCGGAAAGATGAAAGATGAAACAATGCGGAAAGATGAAAGATGAAACAATGCGGAAAGATGAAAGATGAAACAATGCGGAAAGATGAAAGATGAAACAATGCGGAAAGATGAAAGATGAAACAATGCGGAAAGACGAAACAATGCGGAAAGATGAAACAATGCGGAAAGATGAAACAATGCGGAAAGATGAAACAATGCGGAAAGATGAAACAATGCGGAAAGATGAAACAATGCGGAAAGATGAAACAATGCGGAAAGATGAAACAATGCGGAAAGATGCAACAATGCGGAAAGATGAAAGATGAAACAATGCGGAAAGATGAAAGATGAAAAAATGCGGAAAGATGAAAGATGAAACAATGCGGAAAGATGAAAGAATCCGGAAGATGAAAGATGAAACAATGCGGAAAGATGAAACAAAGCGGAAAGATGAAAGATGAAACAATGCGGAAAGATGAAAGATGAAACAATGCGGAAAGATGAAAGATGAAACAATGCGGAAAGATGAAAGATGAAACAATGCGGAAAGATGAAAGATGAAACAATGCGGAAAGATGAAAGATGAAACAATGCGGAAAGATGAAAGATGAAACAATGCGGAAAGATGAAACAATGCGGAAAGATGAAACAATGCGGAAAGATGAAACAATGCGGAAAGATGAAACAATGCGGAAAGATGAAACAATGAGGAAAGATGAAACAATGCGGAAAGATGAAACAATGCGGAAAGATGAAAGATGAAACAATGCGGAAAGATGAAAGATGAAAGAATGCGGAAAGATGAAAGATGAAACAATGCGGAAAGATGAAATATGAAAAAATGCGGAAAGATGAAAGATGAAACAATGCGGAAAGATGAAAGATGAAACAATGCGGAAAGATGAATGATGAAACAATGCGGAAAGATGAAACAATGCGGAAAGATGAAACAATGCGGAAATATGAAAGATGAAACAATGCGGAAAGATGAAAGATGAAAGAATGCGGAAAGATGAAAGATGAAACAATGCGGAAAGATGAAAGATGAAACAATGCGGAAAGATGAAACAATGCGGAAAGATGAAACAATGCGGAAAGATGAAACAATGCGGAAAGATGAAACAATGCGGAAAGATGAAACAATGCGGAAAGATGAAACAATGCGGAAAGATGAAAGATGAAACAATGCGGAAAGATGAAAGATGAAACAATGCGGAAAGATGAAAGATGAAAAAATGCGGAAAGATGAAAGATGAAACAATGCGGAAAGATGAAAGATGAAACAATGCGGAAAGATGAAAGATGAGACAATGCGGAAAGATGAAAGATGAAAGAATGCGGAAAGATGAAAGATGAAACAATGCGGAAAGATGAAAGATGAAACAATGCGGAAAGATGAAAGATGAAACAATGCGGAAAGATGAAAGATGAAACAATGCGGAAAGATGAAACAATGCGGAAAGATGAAACAATGCGGAAAGATGAAACAATGCGGAAAGATGAAACAATGCGGAAAGATGAAACAATGCGGAAAGATGAAAGATGAAACAATGCGGAAAGATGAAAGATGAAAAAATGCGGAAAGATGAAAGATGAAACAATGCGGAAAGATGAAAGAATGCGGAAGATGAAAGATGAAACAATGCGGAAAGATGAAACAAAGCGGAAAGATGAAAGATGAAACAATGCGGAAAGATGAAAGATGAAACAATGCGGAAAGATGAAAGATGAAACAATGCGGAAAGATGAAAGAATGCGGAAGATGAAAGATGAAACAATGCGGAAAGATGAAAGATGAAACAATGCGGAAAGATGAAACAATGCGGAAAGATGAAACAATGCGGAAAGATGAAACAATGCGGAAAGATGAAACAATGCGGAAAGATGAAAGATGAAACAATGCGGAAAGATGAAAGATGAAAAAATGCGGAAAGATGAAAGATGAAACAATGCGGAAAGATGAAAGAATGCGGAAGATGAAAGATGAAACAATGCGGAAAGATGAAACAATGCGGAAAGATGAAAGATGAAACAATGCGGAAAGATGAAAGATGAAAAAATGCGGAAAGATGAAAGATGAAACAATGCGGAAAGATGAAAGAATGCGGAAGATGAAAGATGAAACAATGCGGAAAGATGAAACAAAGCGGAAAGATGAAAGATGAAACAATGCGGAAAGATGAAAGATGAAACAATGCGGAAAGATGAAAGATGAAACAATGCGGAAAGATGAAAGATGAAACAATGCGGAAAGATGAAAGATGAAACAATGCGGAAAGATGAAAGATGAAACAATGCGGAAAGATGAAAGATGAAACAATGCGGAAAGACGAAACAATGCGGAAAGATGAAACAATGCGGAAAGATGAAACAATGCGGAAAGATGAAACAATGCGGAAAGATGAAACAATGCGGAAAGATGAAACAATGCGGAAAGATGAAACAATGCGGAAAGATGAAACAATGCGGAAAGATGCAACAATGCGGAAAGATGAAAGATGAAACAATGCGGAAAGATGAAAGATGAAAAAATGCGGAAAGATGAAAGATGAAACAATGCGGAAAGATGAAAGAATCCGGAAGATGAAAGATGAAACAATGCGGAAAGATGAAACAAAGCGGAAAGATGAAAGATGAAACAATGCGGAAAGATGAAAGATGAAACAATGCGGAAAGATGAAAGATGAAACAATGCGGAAAGATGAAAGATGAAACAATGCGGAAAGATGAAAGATGAAACAATGCGGAAAGATGAAAGATGAAACAATGCGGAAAGATGAAAGATGAAACAATGCGGAAAGATGAAACAATGCGGAAAGATGAAACAATGCGGAAAGATGAAACAATGCGGAAAGATGAAACAATGCGGAAAGATGAAACAATGAGGAAAGATGAAACAATGCGGAAAGATGAAACAATGCGGAAAGATGAAAGATGAAACAATGCGGAAAGATGAAAGATGAAAGAATGCGGAAAGATGAAAGATGAAACAATGCGGAAAGATGAAATATGAAAAAATGCGGAAAGATGAAAGATGAAACAATGCGGAAAGATGAAAGATGAAACAATGCGGAAAGATGAATGATGAAACAATGCGGAAAGATGAAACAATGCGGAAAGATGAAACAATGCGGAAATATGAAAGATGAAACAATGCGGAAAGATGAAAGATGAAAGAATGCGGAAAGATGAAAGATGAAACAATGCGGAAAGATGAAAGATGAAACAATGCGGAAAGATGAAACAATGCGGAAAGATGAAACAATGCGGAAAGATGAAACAATGCGGAAAGATGAAACAATGCGGAAAGATGAAACAATGCGGAAAGATGAAACAATGCGGAAAGATGAAAGATGAAACAATGCGGAAAGATGAAAGATGAAACAATGCGGAAAGATGAAAGATGAAAAAATGCGGAAAGATGAAAGATGAAACAATGCGGAAAGATGAAAGATGAAACAATGCGGAAAGATGAAAGATGAGACAATGCGGAAAGATGAAAGATGAAAGAATGCGGAAAGATGAAAGATGAAACAATGCGGAAAGATGAAAGATGAAACAATGCGGAAAGATGAAAGATGAAACAATGCGGAAAGATGAAAGATGAAACAATGCGGAAAGATGAAACAATGCGGAAAGATGAAACAATGCGGAAAGATGAAACAATGCGGAAAGATGAAACAATGCGGAAAGATGAAACAATGCGGAAAGATGAAAGATGAAACAATGCGGAAAGATGAAACAATGCGGAAAGATGAAAGATGAAACAATGCGGAAAGGTGAAAGATGAAAAAATGCGGAAAGATGAAAGATGAAACAATGCGGGAAGATGAAAGATGAAACAATGCGGAAAGATGAAAGATGAAACAATGCGGAAAGATGAAAGATGAAAGAATGCGGAAAGATGAAAGATGAAACAATGCGGAAAGATGAAAGATGAAACAATGCGGAGAGATGAAACAATGCGGAAAGATGAAACAATGCGGAAAGATGAAACAATGCGGAAAGATGAAACAATGCGGAAAGATGAAACAATGCGGAAAGATGAAACAATGCGGAAAGATGAAACAATGCGGAAAGATGAAACAATGCGGAAAGATGAAACAATGCGGAAAGATGAAACAATGCGGAAAGATGAAACAATGCGGAAAGATGAAAGATGAAACAATGCGGAAAGATGAAAGATGAAAAAATGCGGAAAGATGAAAGATGAAACAATGCGGAAAGATGAAAGATGAAAAAGTGCGGAAAGATGAAAGATGAAACAATGCGGAAAGATGAAAGATGAAACAATGCGGAAAGATGAAACAATGCGGAAAGATGAAAGATGAAACAATGCGGAAAGATGAAAGATGAAAAAATGCGGAAAGATGAAAGATGAAACAATGCGGAAAGATGAAAGAATGCGGAAGATGAAAGATGAAACAATGCGGAAAGATGAAACAAAGCGGAAAGATGAAAGATGAAACAATGCGGAAAGATGAAAGATGAAACAATGCGGAAAGATGAAAGATGAAACAATGCGGAAAGATGAAAGATGAAACAATGCGGAAAGATGAAACAATGCGAAAAGATGAAAAAATGCGGAAAGATGAAACAATGCGGAAAGATGAAAGATGAAACAATGCGGAAAGATGAAAGATGAAACAATGCGGAAAGATGAAAGATGAAAAAATGCGGAAAGATGAAAGATGAAACAATGCGGGAAGATGAAAGATGAAACAATGCGGAAAGATGAAAGATGAAACAATGCGGAAAGATGAAAGATGAAACAATGCGGAAAGATGAAAGATGAAACAATGCGGAAAGATGAAAGATGAAACAATGCGGAAAGATGAAACAATGCGGAAAGATGAAACAATGCGGAAAGATGAAAGATGAAACAATGCAGAAAGATGAAAGATGAAAAAATGCGGAAAGATGAAAGATGAAACAATGCGGGAAGATGAAAGATGAAACAATGCGGAAAGATGAAAGATGAACCAATGCGGAAAGATGAAAGATGAAACAATGCGGAAAGATGAAAGATGAAACAATGCGGAAAGATGAAACAATGCGGAAAGATGAAACAATGCGGAAAGATGAAACAATGCGGAAAGATGAAACAATGCGGAAAGATGAAACAATGCGGAAAGATGAAACAATGCGGAAAGATGAAACAATGCGGAAAGATGAAACAATGCGGAAAGATGAAACAATGCGGAAAGATGAAAGATGAAACAATGCGGAAAGATGAAAGATGAAAGAATGCGGAAAGATGAAAGATGAAACAATGCGGAAAGATAAAAGATGAAACAATGCGGAAAGATGAAACAATGCGGAAAGATGAAAAAATGCGGAAAGATGAAACAATGCGGAAAGATGAAACAATGCGGAAAGATGAAAAAATGCGGAAAGATGAAAGATGAAACAATGCGGAAAGATGAAAGATGAAAAAATGCGGAAAGATGAAAGATGAAACAATGCGGAAAGATGAAAGATGAAAGAATGCGGAAGATGAAAGATGAAACAATGCGGAAAGATGAAAGATGAAACAATGCGGAAAGATGAAACAATGCGGAAAGATGAAACAATGCGGAAAGATGAAAGATGAAACAATGCGGAAAGATGAAAGATGAAAAAATGCGGAAAGATGAAAGATGAAACAATGCGGAAAGATGAAAGATGAAACAATGCGGAAAGATGAAAGATGAAACAATGCGGAAAGATGAAAGATGAAACAATGCGGAAAGATGAAAGATGAAACAATGCGGAAAGATGAAAGATGAAACAATGCGGAAAGATGAAAGATGAAACAATGCGGAAAGATGAAAGATGAAACAATGCGGAAAGATGAAACAATGCGGAAAGATGAAACAATGCGGAAAGATGAAACAATGCGGAAAGATGAAACAATGCGGAAAGATGAAACAATGCGGAAAGATGAAACAATGCGGAAAGATGAAACAATGCGGAAAGATGAAACAATGCGGAAAGATGAAACAATGCGGAAAGATGAAACATGAAACAATGCGGAAAGATGAAAGATGAAAAAATGCGGAAAGATGAAAGATGAAACAATGCGGAAAGATGAAAGAATGCGGAAGATGAAAGATGAAACAATGCGGAAAGATGAAACAAAGCGGAAAGATGAAAGATGAAACAATGCGGAAAGATGAAAGATGAAACAATGCGGAAAGATGAAAGATGAAACAATGCGGAAAGATGAAAGATGAAACAATGCGGAAAGATGAAAGATGAAACAATGCGGAAAGATGAAACAATGCGAAAAGATGAAAAAATGCGGAAAGATGAAACAATGCGGAAAGATGAAAGATGAAACAATGCGGAAAGATGAAAGATGAAAAAATGCGGAAAGATGAAAGATGAAACAATGCGGGAAGATGAAAGATGAAACAATGCGGAAAGATGAAAGATGAAACAATGCGGAAAGATGAAAGATGAAACAATGCGGAAAGATGAAAGATGAAACAATGCGGAAAGATGAAAGATGAAACAATGCGGAAAGATGAAACAATGCGGAAAGATGAAAGATGAAACAATGCGGAAAGATGAAACAATGCGGAAAGATGAAACAATGCGGAAAGATGAAACAATGCGGAAAGATGAAACAATGCGGAAAGATGAAAGATGAAACAATGCGGAAAGATGAAAGATGAAAAAATGCGGAAAGATGAAAGATGAAACAATGCGGGAAGATGAAAGATGAAACAATGCGGAAAGATGAAAGATGAACCAATGCGGAAAGATGAAAGATGAAACAATGCGGAAAGATGAAAGATGAAACAATGCGGAAAGATGAAACAATGCGGAAAGATGAAACAATGCGGAAAGATGAAACAATGCGGAAAGATGAAACAATGCGGAAAGATGAAACAATGCGGAAAGATGAAACAATGCGGAAAGATGAAACAATGCGGAAAGATGAAACAATGCGGAAAGATGAAACAATGCGGAAAGATGAAACAATGCGGAAAGATGAAACAATGCGGAAAGATGAAACAATGCGGAAAGATGAAACAATGCGGAAAGATGAAACAATGCGGAAAGATGAAACAATGCGGAAAGATGAAACAATGCGGAAAGATGAAACAATGCGGAAAGATGAAACAATGCGGAAAGATGAAACAATGCGGAAAGATGAAACAATGCGGAAAGATGAAACAATGCGGAAAGATGAAACAATGCGGAAAGATGAAAGATGAAACAATGCGGAAAGATGAAAGATGAAAAAATGCGGAAAGATGAAAGATGAAACAATGCGGAAAGATGAAAGATGAAAAAATGCGGAAAGATGAAAGATGAAACAATGCGGAAAGATGAAAGATGAAAGAATGCGGAAGATGAAAGATGAAAGAATGCGGAAGATGAAAGATGAAACAATGCGGAAAGATGAAAGATGAAACAATGCGGAAAGATGAAACAATGCGGAAAGATGAAAGATGAAACAATGCGGAAAGATGAAAGATGAAAAAATGCGGAAAGATGAAAGATGAAACAATGCGGAAAGATGAAAGATGAAACAATGCGGAAAGATGAAAGATGAAACAATGCGGAAAGATGAAAGATGAAAGAATGCGGAAAGATGAAAGATGAAACAATGCGGAAAGATGAAAGATGAAACAATGCGGAAAGATGAAAGATGAAACAATGCGGAAAGATGAAAGATGAAACAATGCGGAAAGATGAAACAATGCGGAAAGATGAAACAATGCGGAAAGATGAAACAATGCGGAAAGATGAAACAATGCGGAAAGATGAAACAATGCGGAAAGATGAAACAATGCGGAAAGATGAAACAATGCGGAAAGATGAAACAATGCTGATAGATGAAACAATGCGGAAAGATGAAACAATGCGGAAAGATAAAACAATGCGGAAAGATGAAACAATGCGTAAAGATGAAACAATGCGGAAAGATGAAACAATGCGGAAAGATGAAACAATGCGGAAAGATGAAACAATGCGGAAAGATGAAACAATGCGGAAAGATGAAACAATGCGGAAAGATGAAACAATGCGGAAAGATGAAACAATGCGGAAAGATGAAACAATGCGGAAAGATGAAACAATGCGGAAAGATGAAACAATGCGGAAAGATGAAACAATGCGGAAAGATGAAACAATGCGGAAAGATGAAACAATGCGGAAAGATGAAACAATGCGGAAAGATGAAAGATGAAACAATGCGGAAAGATGAAAGAATGCGGAAGATGAAAGATGAAACAATGCGGAAAGATGAAACAAAGCGGTAAGATGAAAGATGAAACAATGCGGAAAGATGAAAGATGAAACAATGCGGAAAGATGAAACAATGCGGAAAGATGAAACAATGCGGAAAGATGAAACAATGCGGAAAGATGAAACAATGCGGAAAGATGAAACAATGCGAAAAGATGAAACAATGCGGAAAGATGAAACAATGCGGAAAGATGAAACAATGCGGAAAGATGAAAGATGAAAGAATGCGGAAAGATGAAAGATGAAACAATGCGGAAAGATGAAAGATGAAACAATGCGGAAAGATGAAAGATGAAACAATGCGGAAAGATGAAAGATGAAACAATGCGGAAAGATGAATGATGAAACAATGCGGAAAGATGAAAGATGAAACAATGCGGAAAGATGAAAGATGAAACAATGCGGAAAGATGAATGATGAAACAATGCGGAAAGATGAAAGATGAAACAATGCGGAAAGATGAAACAATGCGGAAAGATGAAACAATGCGGAAAGATGAAACAATGCGGAAAGATGAAACAATGCGGAAAGATGAAACAATGCGGAAAGATGAAACAATGCGGAAAGATGAAACAATGCGGAAAGATGAAACAATGCGGAAAGATGAAACAATGCGGAAAGATGAAACAATGCGGAAAGATGAAACAATGCGGAAAGATGAAAGATGAAACAATGCGGAAAGATGAAAGATGAAAAAATGCGGAAAGATGAAAGATGAAACAATGCGGGAAGATGAAAGATGAAACAATGCGGAAAGATGAAAGATGAAACAATGCGGAAAGATGAAAGATGAAAGTATGCGGAAAGATGAAAGATGAAACAATGCGGAAAGATGAAACAATGCGGAAAGATGAAAGATGAAACAATGCGGAAAGATGAAAGATGAAAGAATGCGGAAAGATGAAAGATGAAACAATGTGGAAAGATGAAAGATGAAACAATGCGGAAAGATGAAACAATGCGGAAAGATGAAACAATGCGGAAAGATGAAACAATGCGGAAAGATGAAACAATGCGGAAAGATGAAACAATGAGGAAAGATGAAAGATGAAACAATGCGGAAAGATGAAAGATGAAAAAATGCGGAAAGATGAAAGATGAAACAATGCGGAAAGATGAAAGATGAAAAAATGCGGAAAGATGAAAGATGAAACAATGCGGAAAGATGAAAGATGAAAGAATGCGAAAGATGAAAGATGAAACAATGCGGAAAGATGAAAGATGAAACAATGCGGAAAGATGAAACAATGCGGAAATATGAAACAATGCGGAAAGATGAAACAATGCGGAAAGATGAAACAATGCGGAAAGATGAAACAATGCGGAAAGATGAAACAATGCGGAAAGATGAAACAATGCGGAAAGATGAAACAATGCGGAAAGATGAAACAATGCGGAAAGATGAAAGATGAAACAATGCGGAAAGATGAAACAATGCGGAAAGATGAAAGATGAAAGAATGCGGAAGATGAAAGATGAAACAATGCGGAAAGATGAAAGATGAAACAATGCGGAAAGATGAAACAATGCGGAAAGATGAAACAATGCGGAAAGATGAAACAATGCGGAAAGATGAAAGATGAAACAATGCGGAAAGATGAAAGATGAAAAAATGCGGAAAGATGAAAGATGAAACAATGCGGGAAGATGAAAGATGAAACAATGCGGAAAGATGAAAGATGAAACAATGCGGAAAGATGAAAGATGAAAGTATGCGGAAAGATGAAAGATGAAACAATGCGGAAAGATGAAAGATGAAACAATGCGGAAAGATGAAAGATGAAACAATGCGGAAAGATGAAAGATGAAACAATGCGGAAAGATGAAACAATGCGGAAAGATGAAACAATGCGGAAAGATGAAACAATGCGGAAAGATGAAACAATGCGGAAAGATGAAACAATGCGGAAAGATGAAACAATGCGGAAAGATGAAACAATGCGGAAAGATGAAACAATGCGGAAAGATGAAACAATGCGGAAAGATGAAACAATGCGGAAAGATGAAACAATGCGGAAAGATGAAACAATGCGGAAAGATGAAACAATGCGGAAAGATGAAACAATGCGGAAAGATGAAACAATGCGGAAAGATGAAACAATGCGGAAAGATGAAACAATGCGGAAAGATGAAACAATGCGGAAAGATGAAACAATGCGGAAAGATGAAACAATGCGGAAAGATGAAACAATGCGGAAAGATGAAACAATGCGGAAAGATGAAACAATGCGGAAAGATGAAAGATGAAACAATGCGGAAAGATGAAAGATGAAAAAATGCGGAAAGATGAAAGATGAAACAATGCGGAAAGATGAAAGAATGCGGAAGATGAAAGATGAAACAATGCGGAAAGATGAAACAAAGCGGAAAGATGAAAGATGAAAGAATGCGGAAGATGAAAGATGAAACAATGCGGAAAGATGAAACAATGCGGAAAGATGAAAGATGAAAGAATGCGGAAAGATGAAAGATGAAACAATGCGGAAAGATGAAAGATGAAAGAATGCGGAAAGATGAAAGATGAAACAATGCGGAAAGATGAAAGATGAAACAATGCGGAAAGATGAAAGATGAAAGAATGCGGAAAGATGAAAGATTAAACAATGCGGAAAGATGAAACAATGCGGAAAGATGAAACAATGCGGAAAGATGAAACAATGCGGAAAGATGAAAGATGAAACAATGCGGAAAGATGAAAGATGAAACAATGCGGAAAGATGAAAGATGAAAAAATGCGGAAAGATGAAAGATGAAACAATGCGGAAAGATGAAAGATGAAAGAATGCGGAAGATGAAAGATGAAACAATGCGGAAAGATGAAACAATGCGGAAAGATGAAAGATGAAACAATGCGGAAAGATGAAAGATGAAAGAATGCGGAAAGATGAAAGATGAAACAATGCCGAAAGAAGAAAGATGAAACAATGCGGAAAGATGAAAGATGAAAGAATGCGGAAAGATGAAAGATGAAACAATGTGGAAAGATGAAAGATGAAACAATGAGGAAAGATGAAACAATGCGGAAAGATGAAAGATGAAACTATGCGGAAAGATGAAAGATGAAACAATGCGGAAAGATGAAAGATGAAAAAATTGCGGAAAGATGGAAGATGAAACAATGCGGAAAGATGAAAGATTGAAGAATGCGGAAAGATGAAAGATGAAACAATGCGGAAAGATGAAAGATGAAACAATGCGGAAAGATGAAAGATGAAAAAATGCGGAAAGATGAAAGATGAAACAATGCGGAAGATGAAAGATGAAACAATGCGGAAAGATGAAACAATGCGGAAAGATGAAACAATGCGGAAAGATGAAACAATGCGGAAAGATGAAACAATGCGGAAAGATGAAAGATGAAACAATGCGGAAAGATGAAAGATGAAACAATGCGGAAAGATGAACGATGAAACAATGCGGAAAGATGAAAGATGAAACAATGCGGAAAGATGAAAGATGAAACAATGCGGAAAGATGAAAGATGAAACAATGCGGAAAGATGAAAGATGAAACAATGCGGAAAGATGAAAGATGAAAGAATGCGGATGATGAAAGATGAAACAATGCGGAAAGATGAAACAATGCGGAAAGATGAAAGATGAAAGAATGCGGAAAGATGAAAGATGAAACAATGCGGAAAGATGAAAGATGAAACAATGCGGAAGATGAAAGATGAAACAATGCGGAAAGATGAAAGATGAAACAATGCGGAAAGATGAAACAATGCGGAAAGATGAAACAATGCGGAAAGATGAAAGATGAAACAATGCGGAAAGATGAAAGATGAAACAATGCGGAAAGATGAAAGATGAAAGAATGCGGAAGATGAAAGATGAAACAATGCGGAAAGATGAAAGATGAAACAATGCGGAAAGATGAAACAATGCGGAAAGATGAAACAATGCGGAAAGATGAAAGATGAAAAAATGCGGAAAGATGAAAGATGAAACAATGCGGAAAGATGAAAGATGAAACAATGCGGAAAGATGAAAGATGAAACAATGCGGAAAGATGAAAGATGAAACAATGCGGAAAGATGAAAGATGAAAGAATGCGGAAGATGAAAGATGAGACAATGCGGAAAGATGAAACAATGCGGAAAGATGAAAGATGAAACAATGCGGAAAGATGAAACAATGCAGAAAGATGAAAGATGAAAGAATGCGGAAAGATGAAAGATGAAACAATGCGGAAAGATGAAAGATGAAACAATGCGGAAAGATGAAACAATGCGGAAAGATGAAACAATGCGGAAAGATGAAAGATGAAACAATGCGGAAAGATGAAAGATGAAAAAATGCGGAAAGATGAAAGATGAAACAACGCGGAAAGATGAAAGATGAAAAAATGCGGAAAGATGAAAGATGAAACAATGCGGAAAGATGAAAGATGAAAGAATGCGGAAGATGGAAGATGAAACAATGCGGAAAGATGAAAGATGAAACAATGCGGAAAGATGAAAGATGAAAGAATGCGGAAGATGAAAGATGAAACAATGCGGAAAGATGAAAGATGAAACAATGCGGAAAGATTAAAGATGAAACAATGCGGAAAGATGAAAGATGAAAGAATGCGGAAGATGAAAGATGAAACAATGCGGAAAGATTAAAGATGAAACAATGCGGAAAGATGAAAGATGAAACAATGCGGAAAGATGAAAGATGAAACAATGCGGAAAGATGAAAGATGAAACAATGCGGAAAGATGAAAGATGAAACAATGCGGAAAGATGAAAGATGAAACAATGCGGAAAGATGAAAGATGAAACAATGCGGAAAGATGAAAGATGAAACAATGCGGAAAGATGAAAGATGAAACAATGCGGAAAGATGAAAGATGAAACAATGCGGAAAGATGAATGATGAAACAATGCGGAAAGATGAAAGATGAAACAATCCGGAAAGATGAAACAATGCGGAAAGATGAAACAATGCGGAAAGATGAAACAATGCGGAAAGATGAAACAATGCGGAAAGATGAAACAATGCGGAAAGATGAAACAATGCGGAAAGATGAAACAATGCGGAAAGATGAAACAATGCGGAAAGATGAAAGATGAAACAATGCGGAAAGATGAAAGATGAAAGAATGCGGAAAGATGAAAGATGAAACAATGTGGAAAGATGAAAGATGAAACAATGCGGAAAGATGAAACAATGCGGAAAGATGAAACAATGCGGAAAGATGAAACAATGCGGAAAGATGAAACAATGCGGAAAGATGAAACAATGCGGAAAGATGAAAGATGAAACAATGCGGAAAGATGAAAGATGAAACAATGCGGAAAGATGAAAGATGAAAGAATGCGGAAAGATGAAAGATGAAACAATGCGGAAAGATGAAAGATGAAACAATGCGGAAAGATGAAAGATGAAAGAATGCGGAAAGATGAAAGATGAAACAATGCGGAAAGATGAAACAATGCGGAAAGATGAAACAATGCGGAAAGATGAAACAATGCGGAAAGATGAAAGATGAAACAATGCGGAAAGATGAAAGATGAAACAATGCGGAAAGATGAAAGATGAAAAAATGCGGAAAGATGAAAGATGAAACAATGCGGAAAGATGAAAGATGAAAGAATGCGGAAGATGAAAGATGAAACAATGCGGAAAGATGAAACAATGCGGAAAGATGAAAGATGAAACAATGCGGAAAGATGAAAGATGAAAGAATGCGGAAAGATGAAAGATGAAACAATGCCGAAAGATGAAAGGTGAAACAATGCGGAAAGATGAAAGATGAAAGAATGCGGAAAGATGAAAGATGAAAGAATGCGGAAAGAAGAAAGATGAAACAATGCGGAAAGATGAAAGATGAAAGAATGCGGAAAGATGAAAGATGAAACAATGTGGAAAGATGAAAGATGAAACAATGAGGAAAGATGAAACAATGCGGAAAGATGAAAGATGAAACTATGCGGAAAGATGAAAGATGAAACAATGCGGAAAGATGAAAGATGAAAAAATTGCGGAAAGATGGAAGATGAAACAATGCGGAAAGATGAAAGATTGAAGAATGCGGAAAGATGAAAGATGAAACCATGCGGAAAGATGAAAGATGAAACAATGCGGAAAGATGAAAGATGAAAAAATGCGGAAAGATGAAAGATGAAACAATGCGGAAGATGAAAGATGAAACAATGCGGAAAGATGAAACAATGCGGAAAGATGAAACGATGCGGAAAGATGAAAGATGAAACAATGCGGAAAGATGAAAGATGAAACAATGCGGAAAGATGAACGATGAAACAATGCGGAAAGATGAAAGATGAAACAATGCGGAAAGATGAAAGATGAAACAATGCGGAAAGATGAAAGATGAAACAATGCGGAAAGATGAAACAATGCGGAAAGATGAAAGATGAAACAATGCGGAAAGATGAAAGATGAAAGAATGCGGATGATGAAAGATGAAACAATGCGGAAAGATGAAACAATGCGGAAAGATGAAAGATGAAAGAATGCGGAAAGATGAAAGATGAAACAATGCGGAAAGATGAAAGATGAAACAATGCGGAAGATGAAAGATGAAACAATGCGGAAAGATGAAAGATGAAACAATGCGGAAACATGAAACAATGCGGAAAGATGAAACAATGCGGAAAGATGAAAGATGAAACAATGCGGAAGATGAAAGATGAAACAATGCGGAAAGATGAAAGATGAAACAATGCGGAAACATGAAACAATGCGGAAAGATGAAACAATGCGGAAAGATGAAAGATGAAACAATGCGGAAAGATGAAAGATGAAACAATGCGGAAAGATGAAAGATGAAAGAATGCGGAAGATGAAAGATGAAACAATGCGGAAAGATGAAAGATGAAACAATGCGGAAAGATGAAACAATGCGGAAAGATGAAACAATGCGGAAAGATGAAAGATGAAAAAATGCGGAAAGATGAAAGATGAATCAATGCGGAAAGATGAAAGATGAAACAATGTGGAAAGATGAAAGATGAAACAATGCGGAAAGATGAAAGATGAAACAATGCGGAAAGATGAAAGATGAAAGAATGCGGAAGATGAAAGATGAGACAATGCGGAAAGATGAAACAATGCGGAAAGATGAAAGATGAAACAATGCGGAAAGATGAAACAATGCAGAAAGATGAAAGATGAAAGAATGCGGAAAGATGAAAGATGAAACAATGCGGAAAGATGAAAGATAAAACAATGCGGAAAGATGAAACAATGCGGAAAGATGAAAGATGAAACAATGCGGAAAGATGAAAGATGAAAAAATGCGGAAAGATGAAAGATGAAACAATGCGGAAAGATGAAAGATGAAACAATGCGGAAAGATGAAAGATGAAACAATGCGGAAAGATGAAAGATGAAACAATGCGGAAAGATGAAAGATGAAACAATGCGGAAAGATGAAAGATGAAACAATGCGGAAAGATGAAAGATGAAACAATGCGGAAAGATGAAAGATGAAACAATGCGGAAAGATGAAAGATGAAAGAATGCGGAAAGATGAAAGATGAAACAATGCGGAAAGATGAAAGATGAAACAATGCGGAAAGATGAAACAATGCGGAAAGATGAAACAATGCGGAAAGATGAAACAATGCGGAAAGATGAAACAATGCGGAAAGATGAAACAATGCGGAAAGATGAAACAATGCGGAAAGATGAAACAATGCGGAAAGATGAAAGATGAAACAATGCGGAAAGATGAAAGATGAAAAAATGCGGAAAGATGAAAGATGAAACAATGCGGAAAAATGAAAGAATGCGGAAGATGAAAGATGAAACAATGAGGAAAGATGAAACAAAGCGGAAAGATGAAAGATGAAAGAATGCGGAAGATGAAAGATGAAACAATGCGGAAAGATGAAAGATGAAAGAATGCGGAATAATGAAAGATGAAACAATGCGGAAAGATGAAAGATGAAAGAATGCGGAAAGATGAAAGATGAAACAATGCGGAAAGATGAAAGATGAAACAATGCGGAAAGATGAAAGATGAAAGAATGCGGAAAGATGAAAGATGAAACAATGCGGAAAGATGAAAGATGAAACAATGCGGAAAGATGAAACAATGCGGAAAGATGAAACAATGCGGAAAGATGAAAGATGAAACAATGCGGAAAGATGAAACAATGCGGAAAGATGAAAGATGAAACAATGCGGAAAGATGAAAGATGAAAAAATGCGGAAAGATGAAAGATGAAACAATGCGGAAAGATGAAAGATGAAAAAATGCGGAAAGATGAAAGATGAAACAATGCGGAAAGATGAAAGATGAAAGAATGCGGAAGATGAAAGATGAAACAATGCGGAAAGATGAAAGATGAAACAATGCGGAAAGATGAAAGATGAAACAATGCGGAAAGATGAAAGATGAAAGAATGCGGAAAGATGAAAGATGAAACAATGCGGAAAGATGAAAGATGAAACAATGCGGAAAGATGAAAAATGAAAGAATGCGGAAGATGAAAGATGAAACAATGCGGAAAGATGAAAGATGAAACAATGCGGAAAGATGAAAGATGAAAGAATGCGGAAATATGAAAGATGAAACAATGCGGAAAGATGAAAGATGAAACAATGCGGAAAGATGAAAGATGAAACAATGCGGAAAGATGAAAGATGAAACAATGAGGAAAGATGAAAGATGAAACAATGCGGAAAGATGAAAGATGAAACATTGCGGAAAGATGAAAGATGAAACAATGCGGAAAGATGAAAGATGAAACAATGCGGAAAGATGAAAGATGAAAGAATGCGGAAAGATGAAAGATGAAACAATGCGGAAAGATGAAAGATGAAACAATGCGGAAAGATGAAAGATGAAACAATGCAGAAAGATGATAGATGAAACAATGCGGAAAGATGAAAGATGAAAGAATGCGGAAAGATGAAAGATGAAACAATGCGGAAAGATGAAAGATGAAACAATGCGGAAAGATGAAAGATGAAAGAATGCGGAAAGATGAAAGATGAAACAATTCGGAAAGATGAAACAATGCGGAAAGATGAAAGATGAAACAATGCGGAAAGATGAAAGATGAAACAATGCGGAAAGATGAAAGATGAAACAATGCGGAAAGATGAAAGATGAAACAATGCGGAAAGATGAAAGATGAAACAATGCGGAAAGATGAAAGATGAAACAATGCGGAAAGATGAAAGATGAAACAATGCGGAAAGATGAAAGATGAAACAATGCGGAAAGATGAAAGATGAAACAATGCGGAAAGATGAAACAATGCGGAAAGATGAAAGATGAAACAATGCGGAAAGATGAAACAATGCGGAAAGATGAAACAATGCGGAAAGATGAAACAATGCGGAAAGATGAAACAATGCGGAAAGATGAAACAATGCGGAAAGATGAAACAATGCGGAAAGATGAAACAATGCGGAAAGATGAAACAATGCGGAAAGATGAAACAATGCTGAAAGATGAAAGATGAAACAATGCGGAAAGATGAAAGATGAAACAATGCGGAAAGATGAAAGATGAAACAATGCGGAAAGATGAAAGATGAAAGAATGCGGAAAGATGAAAGATGAAACAATGCGGAAAGATGAAAGATGAAACAATGCATAAAGATGAAAGATGAAACAATGCGGAAAGATGAAAGATGAAACAATGCGGAAAGATGAAAGATGAAAAAATGCGGAAAGATGAAAGATGAAACAATGCGGAAAGATGAAAGATGAAAGAATGCGGAAAGATGAAAGATGAAACAATGCGGAAAGGTGAAAGATAAAAGAATGCGGAAGATGAAAGATGAAACAATGCGGAAAGATGAAAGATGAAACAATGCGGAAAGATGAAAGATGAAACAATGCGGAAAGATGAAAGATGAAACAATGCGGAAAGATGAAACAATGCGGAAAGATGAAACAATGCGGAAAGATGAAAGATGAAACAATGCGGAAAGATGAAAGATGAAAAAATGCGGAAAGATGAAACAATGCGGAAAGATGAAACAATGCGGAAAGATGAAACAATGCGGAAAGATGAAACAATGCGGAAAGATGAAACAATGCGGAAAGATGAAAGATGAAACATTGCGGAAAGATGAAAGATGAAACAATGCGGAAAGATGAAAGATGAAACAATGCGGAAAGATGAAAGATGAAAGAATGCGGAAAGATGAAAGATGAAACAATGCGGAAAGATGAAAGATGAAACAATGCGGAAAGATGAAAGATGAAACAATGCGGAAAGATGAAAGATGAAACAATGCGGAAAGATGAAAGATGAAACAATGCGGAAAGATGAAAGATGAAACAATGCGGAAAGATGAAAGATGAAACAATGCGGAAAGATGAAAGATGAAAGAATGCGGAAAGATGAAAGATGAAACAATTCGGAAAGATGAAACAATGCGGAAAGATGAAAGATGAAACAATGCGGAAAGATGAAAGATGAAACAATGCGGAAAGATGAAAGATGAAACAATGCGGAAAGATGAAAGATGAAACAATGCGGAAAGATGAAAGATGAAACAATGCGGAAAGATGAAAGATGAAACAATGCGGAAAGATGAAAGATGAAACAATGCGGAAAGATGAAAGATGAAACAATGCGGAAAGATGAAACAATGCGGAAAGATGAAAGATGAAACAATGCGGAAAGATGAAACAATGCGGAAAGATGAAACAATGCGGAAAGATGAAACAATGCGGAAAGATGAAACAATGCGGAAAGATGAAACAATGCGGAAAGATGAAACAATGCGGAAAGATGAAACAATGCGGAAAGATGAAACAATGCGGAAAGATGAAAGATGAAACAATGCGGAAAGATGAAAGATGAAACAATGCGGAAAGATGAAAGATGAAACAATGCGGAAAGATGAAAGATGAAAGAATGCGGAAAGATGAAAGATGAAACAATGCGGAAAGATGAAAGATGAAACAATGCATAAAGATGAAAGATGAAACAATGCGGAAAGATGAAAGATGAAACAATGCGGAAAGATGAAAGATGAAAAAATGCGGAAAGATGAAAGATGAAACAATGCGGAAAGATGAAAGATGAAAGAATGCGGAAAGATGAAAGATGAAACAATGCGGAAAGGTGAAAGATAAAAGAATGCGGAAGATGAAAGATGAAACAATGCGGAAAGATGAAAGATGAAACAATGCGGAAAGATGAAAGATGAAACAATGCGGAAAGATGAAAGATGAAACAATGCGGAAAGATGAAACAATGCGGAAAGATGAAACTATGCGGAAAGATGAAACAATGCGGAAAGATGAAAGATGAAACAATGCGGAAAGATGAAAGATGAAAAAATGCGGAAAGATGAAACAATGCGGAAAGATGAAACAATGCGGAAAGATGAAACAATGCGGAAAGATGAAACAATGCGGAAAGATGAAACAATGCGGAAAGATGAAACAATGCGGAAAGATGAAAGATGAAACATTGCGGAAAGATGAAAGATGAAACAATGCGGAAAGATGAAAGATGAAACAATGCGGAAAGATGAAAGATGAAACAATGCGGAAAGATGAAAGATGAAACAATGCGGAAAGATGAAAGATGAAACAATGCGGAAAGATGAAAGATGAAACAATGCGGAAAGATGAAAGATGAAACAATGCGGAAAGATGAAAGATGAAACAATGCGGAAAGATGAAAGATGAAACAATGCGGAAAGATGAATGATGAAACAATGCGGAAAGATGAAAGATGAAACAATGCGGAAAGATGAAACAATGCGGAAAGATGAAACAATGCGGAAAGATGAAACAATGCGGAAAGATGAAACAATGCGGAAAGATGAAACAATGCGGAAAGATGAAAGATGAAAGAATGCGGAAAGATGAAAGATGAAACAATGCGGAAAGATGAAAGATGAAACAATGCGGAAAGATGAAACAATGCGGAAAGATGAAACAATGCGGAAAGATGAAACAATGCGGAAAGATGAAACAATGCGGAAAGATGAAACAATGCGGAAAGATGAAACAATGCGGAAAGATGAAACAATGCGGAAAGATGAAACAATGCGGAAAGATGAAACAATGCGGAAAGATGAAACAATGCGGAAAGATGAAACAATGCGGAAAGATGAAACAATGCGGAAAGATGAAACAATGCGGAAAGATGAAACAATGCGGAAAGATGAAACAATGCGGAAAGATGAAACAATGCGGAAAGATGAAACAATGCGGAAAGATGAAACAATGCGGAAAGATGAAACAATGCGGAAAGATGAAACAATGCGGAAAGATGAAACAATGCGGAAAGATGAAAGATGAAACAATGCGGAAAGATGAAAGATGAAAAAATGCGGAAAGATGAAAGATGAAACAATGCGGAAAGATGAAAGATGAAACAATGCGGAAAGATGAAAGAATTCGGAAGATGAAAGATGAAACAATGCGGAAAGATGAAACAATGCGGAAAGATGAAACAATGCGGAAAGATGAAACAATGCGGGAAGATGAAACAATGCGGAAAGATGAAACAATGCGGAAAGATGAAACAATGCGGAAAGATGAAACAATGCGGAAAGATGAAACAATGCGGAAAGATGAAACAATGCGGAAAGATGAAACAATGCGGAAAGATGAAAGATGAAAGAATGCGGAAAGATGAAAGATGAAACAATGCGGAAAGATGAAACAATGCGGAAAGATGAAAGATGAAACAATGCGGAAAGATGAAAGATGAAAAAATGCGGAAAGATGAAAAATGAAACAATGCGGAAAGATGAAAGATGAAAGAATGCGGAAGATGAAAGATGAAACAATGCGGAAAGATGAAAGATGAAACAATGCGGAAAGATGAAAGATGAAACAATGCGGAAAAATGAAAGATGAAACAATGCGGAAAGATGAAAGATGAAACAATGCGGAAAGATGAAACAATGCGGAAAGATGAAACAATGCGGAAAGATGAAACAATGCGGAAAGATGAAACAATGCGGAAAGATGAAACAATGCGGAAAGATGAAACAATGCGGAAAGATGAAACAATGCGGAAAGATGAAACAATGCGGAAAGATGAAAGATGAAAGAATGCGGAAAGATGAAAGATGAAACAATGCGGAAAGATGAAACAATGCGGAAAGATGTAATATGAAACAATGCGGAAAGATGAAAGATGAAACAATGCGGAAAGATGAAAGATGAAACAATGCGGAAAGATGAATTATGAAACAATGCGGAAAGATGAAAGATGAAACAATGCGGAAAGATGAAAGATGAAACAATGCGGAAAGATGAATGATGAAACAATGCGGAAAGATGTAAGATGAAACAATGCGGAAAGATGAAACAATGCGGAAAGATGAAACAATGAGGAAAGATGAAACAATGAGGAAAGATGAAACAATGCGGAAAGATGAAACAATGCGGAAAGATGAAACAATGCGGAAAGATGAAAGATGAAACAATGCGGAAAGATGAAAGATGAAAGAATGCGGAAAGATGAAAGATGAAACAATGTGGAAAGATGAAAGATGAAACAATGCGGAAAGATGAAACAATGCGGAAAGATGAAACAATGCGGAAAGATGAAACAATGCGGAAAGATGAAACAATGCGGAAAGATGAAACAATGCGGAAAGATGAAAGATGAAACAATGCGGAAAGATGAAAGATGAAAAAATGCGGAAAGATGAAAGATGAAACAATGCGGAAAGATGAAAGATGAAAAAATGCGGAAAGATGAAAGATGAAACAATGCGGAAAGATGAAAGATGAAAGAATGCGGAAGATGAAAGATGAAACAATGCGGAAAGATGAAAGATGAAACAATGCGGAAAGATGAAACAATGCGGAAAGATGAAACAATGCGGAAAGATGAAACAATGCGGAAAGATGAAACAATGCGGAAAGATGAAACAATGCGGAAAGATGAAAGATGAAACAATGCGGAAAGATGAAAGATGAAACAATGCGGAAAGATGAAAGATGAAAGAATGCGGAAAGATGAAAGATGAAACAATGCGGAAAGATGAAAGATGAAACAATGCGGAAAGATGAAAGATGAAACAATGCGGAAAGATGAAAGATGAAACCATGCGGAAAGATGAAAGATGAAACAATGCGGAAAGATGAAACAATGCGGAAAGATGAAACAATGCGGAAAGATGAAACAATGCGGAAAGATGAAACAATGCGGAAAGATGAAACAATGCGGAAAGATGAAACAATGCGGAAAGATGAAACAATGCGGAAAGATGAAACAATGCGGAAAGATGAAAGATGAAACAATGCGGAAAGATGAAAGATGAAAAAATGCGGAAAGATGAAAGATGAAACAATGCGGGAAGATGAAAGATGAAACAATGCGGAAAGATGAAAGATGAAACAATGCGGAAAGATGAAAGATGAAAGAATGCGGAAAGATGAAAGATGAAACAATGCGGAAAGATGAAAGATGAAACAATGCGGAAAGATGAAAGATGAAACAATGCGGAAAGATGAAACAATGCGGAAAGATGAAACAATGCGGAAAGATGAAACAATGCGGAAAGATGAAACAATGCGGAAAGATGAAACAATGCGGAAAGATGAAACAATGCGGAAAGATGAAACAATGCGGAAAGATGAAACAATGCGGAAAGATGAAACAATGCGGAAAGATGAAACAATGCGGAAAGATGAAACAATGCGGAAAGATGAAACAATGCGGAAAGATGAAACAATGCGGAAAGATGAAACAATGCGGAAAGATGAAACAATGCGGAAAGATGAAACAATGCGGAAAGATGAAACAATGCGGAAAGATGAAACAATGCGGAAAGATGAAACAATGCGGAAAGATGAAACAATGCGGAAAGATGAAACAATGCGGAAAGATGAAACAATGCGGCAAGATGAAAGATGAAACAATGCGGAAAGATGAAAGATGAAAAAATGCGGAAAGATGAAAGATGAAACAATGCGGAAAGATGAAAGAATGCGGAAGATGAAAGATGAAACAATGCGGAAAGATGAAACAAAGCGGAAAGATGAAAGATGAAAGAATGCGGAAGATGCAAGATGAAACAATGCGGAAAGATGAAACAATGCGGAAAGATGAAAGATGAAAGAATGCGGAAAGATGAAAGATGAAACAATGCGGAAAGATGAAAGATGAAACAATGCGGAAAGATGAAAGATGAAACAATGCAGAAAGATGAAAGATGAAACAATGCGGAAAGATGAAAGATGAAAGAATGCGGAAAGATGAAAGATGAAACAATGCGGAAAGATGAAACAATGCGGAAAGATGAAACAATGCGGAAAGATGAAAGATGAAACAATGCGGAAAGATGAAAGATGAAACAATGCGGAAAGATGAAAGATGAAAAAATGCGGAAAGATGAAAGATGAAACAATGCGGAAAGATGAAAGATGAAAGAATGCGGAAGATGAAAGATGAAACAATGCGGAAAGATGAAAGATGAAACAATGCGGAAAGATGAAAGATGAAAGAATGCGGAAAGATGAAAGATGAAACAATGCCGAAAGATGAAAGATGAAACAATGCGGAAAGATGAAAGATGAAAGAATGCGGAAAGATGAAAGATGAAACAATGCGGAAAGATGAAAGATGAAACAATGCGGAAAGATGAAAGATGAAAGAATGCGGAAAGATGAAAGATGAAACAATGTGGAAAGATGAAAGATGAAACAATGAGGAAAGATGAAACAATGCGGAAAGATGAAAGATGAAAACTATGCGGAAAGATGAAAGATGAAACAATGCGGAAAGATGAAAGATGAAAAAATGCGGAAAGATGGAAGATAAAACAATGCGGAAAGATGAAAGATGAAAGAATGCGGAAAGATGAAAGATGAAACAATGCGGAAAGATGAAAGATGAAAAAATGCGGAAAGATGAGAGATGAAAGAATGCGGAAAGATGAAAGATGAAACAATGCGGAAAGATGAAACAATGCGGAAAGATGAAAGATTAAAAAATGCGGAAAGATGAAAGATGAAAGAATGCGGAAAGATGAAAGATGAAACAATGCGGAAAGATGAAAGATGAAACAATGCGGAAAGATGAATGATGAAACAATGCGGAAAGATGAAAGATGAAACAATGCGGAAAGATGAAACAATGCGGAAAGATGAAACAATGCGGAAAGATGAAACAATGCGGAAAGATGAAACAATGCGGAAAGATGAAAGATGAAACAATGCGGAAAGATGAAAGATGAAAGAATGCGGAAAGATGAAAGATGAAACAATGCGGAAAGATGAAAGATGAAACAATGCGGAAAGATGAAACAATGCGGAAAGATGAAACAATGCGGAAAGATGAAACAATGCGGAAAGATGAAACAATGCGGAAAGATGAAACAATGCGGAAAGATGAAACAATGCGGAAAGATGAAACAATGCGGAAAGATGAAAGATGAAACAATGCGGAAAGATGAAAGATGAAAAAATGCGGAAAGATGAAAGATGAAAGAATGCGGAAAGATGAAAGATGAAACAATGCGGAAAGATGAAAGATGAAACAATGCATAAAGATGAAAGATGAAACAATGCGGAAAGATGAAAGATGAAACAATGCGGAAAGATGAAAGATGAAAAAATGCGGAAAGATGAAAGATGAAACAATGCGGAAAGATGAAAGATGAAAGAATGCGGAAGATGAAAGATGAAACAATGCGGAAAGATGAAAGATGAAACAATGCGGAAAGATGAAACAATGCGGAAAGATGAAACAATGCGGAAAGATGAAACAATGCGGAAAGATGAAACAATGCGGAAAGATGAAACAATGCGGAAAGATGAAACAATGCGGAAAGATGAAACAATGCGGAAAGATGAAACAATGCGGAAAGATGAAAGATGAAACAATGCGGAAAGATGAAAGATGAAAAAATGCGGAAAGATGAAAGATGAAACAATGCGGAAAGATGAAAGATGAAACAATGCGGAAAGATGAAAGATGAAACAATGCGGAAAGATGAAAGATGAAACAATGCGAAAAGATGAAAGATGAAACAATGCGGAAAGATGAAAGATGAAACAATGCGGAAAGATGAAAGATGAAAGAATGCGGAAAGATGAAAGATGAAACAATTCGGAAAGATGAAACAATGCGGAAAGATGAAAGATGAAACAATGCGGAAAGATGAAAGATGAAACAATGCGGAAAGATGAAAGATGAAACAATGCGGAAAGATGAAAGATGAAACAATGCGGAAAGATGAAAGATGAAACAATGCGGAAAGATGAAAGATGAAACAATCCGGAAAGATGAAAGATGAAAAAATGCGGAAAGATGAAAGATGAAACAATGCGGAAAGATGAAAGATGAAAGAATGCGGAAGATGAAAGATGAAACAATGCGGAAAGATGAAAGATGAAACAATGCGGAAAGATGAAAGATGAAAGAATGCGGAAAGATGAAAGATGAAACAATGCCGAAAGATGAAAGATGAAACAATGCGGAAAGATGAAAGATGAAAGAATGCGGAAAGATGAAAGATGAAACAATGCGGAAAGATGAAAGATGAAACAATGCGGAAAGATGAAAGATGAAAGAATGCGGAAAGATGAAAGATGAAACAATGTGGAAAGATGAAAGATGAAACAATGAGGAAAGATGAAACAATGCGGAAAGATGAAAGATGAAACTATGCGGAAAGATGAAAGATGAAACAATGCGGAAAGATGAAAGATGAAAAAATGCGGAAAGATGGAAGATAAAACAATGCGGAAAGATGAAAGATGAAAGAATGCGGAAAGATGAAAGATGAAACAATGCGGAAAGATGAAAGATGAAAAAATGCGGAAAGATGAGAGATGAAAGAATGCGGAAAGATGAAAGATGAAACAATGCGGAAAGATGAAACAATGCGGAAAGATGAAAGATGAAAAAATGCGGAAAGATGAAAGATGAAAGAATGCGGAAAGATGAAAGATGAAACAATGCGGAAAGATGAAAGATGAAACAATGCGGAAAGATGAATGATGAAACAATGCGGAAAGATGAAAGATGAAACAATGCGGAAAGATGAAACAATGCGGAAAGATGAAACAATGCGGAAAGATGAAACAATGCGGAAAGATGAAACAATGCGGAAAGATGAAACAATGCGGAAAGATGAAACAATGCGGAAAGATGAAACAATGCGGAAAGATGAAACAATGCGGAAAGATGAAAGATGAAACAATGCGGAAAGATGAAAGATGAAAGAATGCGGAAAGATGTAAGATGAAACAATGCGGAAAGATGAAAGATGAAACAATGCGGAAAGATGAAACAATGCGGAAAGATGAAACAATGCGGAAAGATGAAACAATGCGGAAAGATGAAACAATGCGGAAAGATGAAACAATGCGGAAAGATGAAACAATGCGGAAAGATGAAACAATGCGGAAAGATGAAACAATGCGGAAAGATGAAAGATGAAACAATGCGGAAAGATGAAAGATGAAAAAATGCGGAAAGATGAAAGATGAAACAATGCGGAAAGATGAAAGATGAAACAATGCGGAAAGATGAAAGATGAAAAAATGCGGAAAGATGAAAGATGAAACAATGCGGAAAGATGAAAGATGAAACAATGCGGAAAGATGAAAGATGAAACAATGCGGAAAGATGAAAGATGAAAGAATGCGGAATGATGAAAGATGAAACAATGCGGAAAGATAAAAGATGAAACAATGCGGACAGATGAAAGATGAAACAATGCGGAAAGATGAAAGATGAAACAATGCGGAAAGATGAAAGATGAAACAATGCGGAAAGATGAAACAATGCGGAAAGATGAAACAATGCGGAAAGATGAAACAATGCGGAAAGATGAAACAATGCGGAAAGATGAAAGATGAAACAATGCGGAAAGATGAAAGATGAAAAAATGCGGAAAGATGAAAGATGAAACAATGCGGAAAGATGAAAGAATGCGGAAGATGAAAGATGAAACAATGCGGAAAGATGAAACAAAGCGGAAAGATGAAAGATGAAAGAATGCGGAAGATGAAAGATGAAACAATGCGGAAAGATGAAAGATGAAAGAATGCGGAATAATGAAAGATGAAACAATGCGGAAAGATGAAAGATGAAAGAATGCGGAAAGATGAAAGATGAAACAATGCGGAAAGATGAAAGATGAAACAATGCGGAAAGATGAAAGATGAAAGAATGCGGAAAGATGAAAAATGAAACAATGCGGAAAGATGAAAGATGAAACAATGCGGAAAGATGAAACAATGCGGAAAGATGAAACAATGCGGAAAGATGAAACAATGCGGAAAGATGAAACAATGCGGAAAGATGAAACAATGCGGAAAGATGAAACAATGCGGAAAGATGAAAGATGAAACAATGCGGAAAGATGAAACAATGCCGAAAGATGAAAGATGAAACAATGCGGAAAGATGAAAGATGAAAGAATGCGGAAGATGAAAGATGAAACAATGCGGAAAGATGAAAGATGAAACAATGCGGAAAGATGAAAGATGAAACAATGCGGAAAGATGAAAGATGAAAGAATGCGGAAAGATGAAAGATGAAACAATGCGGAAAGATGAAAGATGAAACAATGCGGAAAGATGAAAAATGAAAGAATGCGGAAGATGAAAGATGAAACAATGCGGAAAGATGAAAGATGAAACAATGCGGAAAGATGAAAGATGAAAGAATGCGGAAATATGAAAGATGAAACAATGCGGAAAGATGAAAGATGAAACAATGCGGAAAGATGAAAGATGAAACAATGCGGAAAGATGAAAGATGAAACAATGAGGAAAGATGAAAGATGAAACAATGCGGAAAGATGAAACAATGCGGAAAGATGAAAGATGAAACATTGCGGAAAGATGAAAGATGAAACAATGCGGAAAGATGAAAGATGAAACAATGCGGAAAGATGAAAGATGAAAGAATGCGGAAAGATGAAAGATGAAACAATGCGGAAAGATGAAAGATGAAACAATGCGGAAAGATGAAAGATGAAACAATGCAGAAAGATGAAAGATGAAACAATGCGGAAAGCTGAAAGATGAAAGAATGCGAAAAGATGAAAGATGAAACAATGCGGAAAGATGAAAGATGAAAGAATGCGGAAAGATGAAAGATGAAAGAATGCGGAAAGATGAAAGATGAAACAATTCGGAAAGATGAAACAATGCGGAAAGATGAAAGATGAAACAATGCGGAAAGATGAAAGATGAAACAATGCGGAAAGATGAAAGATGAAACAATGCGGAAAGATGAAAGATGAAACAATGCGGAAAGATGAAAGATGAAACAATGCGGAAAGATGAAAGATGAAACAATGCGGAAAGATGAAAGATGAAACAATGCGGAAAGATGAAAGATGAAACAATGCGGAAAGATGAAAGATGAAACAATGCGGAAAGATGAAAGATGAAACAATGCGGAAAGATGAAAGATGAAACAATGCGGAAAGATGAAAGATGAAACAATGCGGAAAGATGAAAGATGAAAGAATGCGGAAAGATGAAAGATGAAACAATGCGGAAAGATGAAAGATGAAACAATGCATAAAGATGAAAGATGAAACAATGCGGAAAGATGAAAGATGAAACAATGCGGAAAGATGAAAGATGAAAAAATGCGGACAGATGAAAGATGAAACAATGCGGAAAGATGAAAGATGAAACAATGCGGAAAGATGAAAGATGAAACAATGCGGAAAGATGAAACAATGCGGAAAGATGAAACAATGCGGAAAGATGAAAGATGAAAAAATGCGGAAAGATGAAAGATGAAAGAATGCGGAAAGATGAAAGATGAAACAATGCGGAAAGATGAATGATGAAACAATGCGGAAAGATGAAAGATGAAACAATGCGGAAAGATGAAACAATGCGGAAAGATGAAACAATGCGGAAAGATGAAACAATGCGGAAAGATGAAACAATGCGGAAAGATGAAACAATGCGGAAAGATGAAACAATGCGGAAAGATGAAAGATGAAACAATGCGGAAAGATGAAAGATGAAAGAATGCGGAAAGATGAAAGATGAAACAATGCGGAAAGATGAAAGATGAAACAATGCGGAAAGATGAAACAATGCGGAAAGATGAAACAATGCGGAAAGATGAAACAATGCGGAAAGATGAAACAATGCGGAAAGATGAAACAATGCGGAAAGATGAAAGATGAAACAATGCGGAAAGATGAAAGATGAAAAAATGCGGAAAGATGAAAGATGAAACAATGCGGAAAGATGAAAGATGAAACAATGCGGAAAGATGAAAGATGAAACAATGCGGAAAGATGAAAGATGAAAGAATGCGGAATGATGAAAGATGAAACAATGCGGAAAGATGAAAGATGAAACAATGCGGACAGATGAAAGATGAAACAATGCGGAAAGATGAAAGATGAAACAATGCGGAAAGATGAAAGATGAAACAATGCGGAAAGATGAAACAATGCGGAAAGATGAAACAATGCGGAAAGATGAAACAATGCGGAAAGATGAAACAATGCGGAAAGATGAAAGATGAAACAATGCGGAAAGATGAAAGATGAAAAAATGCGGAAAGATGAAAGATGAAACAATGCGGAAAGATGAAAGAATGCGGAAGATGAAAGATGAAACAATGCGGAAAGATGAAACAAAGCGGAAAGATGAAAGATGAAAGAATGCGGAAGATGAAAGATGAAACAATGCGGAAAGATGAAAGATGAAAGAATGCGGAATAATGAAAGATGAAACAATGCGGAAAGATGAAAGATGAAAGAATGCGGAAAGATGAAAGATGAAACAATGCGGAAAGATGAAAGATGAAACAATGCGGAAAGATGAAAGATGAAAGAATGCGGAAAGATGAAAGATGAAACAATGCGGAAAGATGAAAGATGAAACAATGCGGAAAGATGAAACAATGCGGAAAGATGAAACAATGCGGAAAGATGAAACAATGCGGAAAGATGAAACAATGCGGAAAGATGAAAGATGAAACAATGCGGAAAGATGAAACAATGCGGAAAGATGAAAGATGAAACAATGCGGAAAGATGAAAGATGAAAGAATGCGGAAGATGAAAGATGAAACAATGCGGAAAGATGAAAGATGAAACAATGCGGAAAGATGAAAGATGAAACAATGCGGAAAGATGAAAGATGAAAGAATGCGGAAAGATGAAAGATGAAACAATGCGGAAAGATGAAAGATGAAACAATGCGGAAAGATGAAAAATGAAAGAATGCGGAAGATGAAAGATGAAACAATGCGGAAAGATGAAAGATGAAACAATGCGGAAAGATGAAAGATGAAAGAATGCGGAAATATGAAAGATGAAACAATGCGGAAAGATGAAAGATGAAACAATGCGGAAAGATGAAAGATGAAACAATGCGGAAAGATGAAAGATGAAACAATGAGGAAAGATGAAAGATGAAACAATGCGGAAAGATGAAACAATGCGGAAAGATGAAAGATGAAACATTGCGGAAAGATGAAAGATGAAACAATGCGGAAAGATGAAAGATGAAACAATGCGGAAAGATGAAAGATGAAAGAATGCGGAAAGATGAAAGATGAAACAATGCGGAAAGATGAAAGATGAAACAATGCGGAAAGATGAAAGATGAAACAATGCAGAAAGATGAAAGATGAAACAATGCGGAAAGATGAAAGATGAAAGAATGCGAAAAGATGAAAGATGAAACAATGCGGAAAGATGAAAGATGAAACAATGCGGAAAGATGAAAGATGAAAGAATGCGGAAAGATGAAAGATGAAACAATTCGGAAAGATGAAACAATGCGGAAAGATGAAAGATGAAACAATGCGGAAAGATGAAAGATGAAACAATGCGGAAAGATGAAAGATGAAACAATGCGGAAAGATGAAAGATGAAACAATGCGGAAAGATGAAAGATGAAACAATGCGGAAAGATGAAAGATGAAACAATGCGGAAAGATGAAAGATGAAACAATGCGGAAAGATGAAAGATGAAACAATGCGGAAAGATGAAAGATGAAACAATGCGGAAAGATGAAAGATGAAACAATGCGGAAAGATGAAAGATGAAAGAATGCGGAAAGATGAAAGATGAAACAATGCGGAAAGATGAAAGATGAAACAATGCATAAAGATGAAAGATGAAACAATGCGGAAAGATGAAAGATGAAACAATGCGGAAAGATGAAAGATGAAAAAATGCGGGAAGATGAAAGATGAAACAATGCGGAAAGATGAAAGATGAAAGAATGCGGAAGATGAAAGATGAAACAATGCGGAAAGATGAAAGATGAAACAATGCGGATAGATGAAACAATGCGGAAAGATGAAACAATGCGGAAAGATGAAACAATGCGGAAAGATGAAACAATGCGGAAAGATGAAACAATGCGGAAAGATGAAAGATGAAACAATGCGGAAAGATGAAAGATGAAAAAATGCGGAAAGATGAAAGATGAAACAATGCGGAAAGATGAAAGATGAAACAATGCGGAAAGATGAAAGATGAAACAATGCGGAAAGATGAAAGATGAAACAATGCGAAAAGATGAAAGATGAAACAATGCGGAAAGATGAAAGATGAAACAATGCGGAAAGATGAAAGATGAAAGAATGCGGAAAGATGAAAGATGAAACAATTCGGAAAGATGAAACAATGCGGAAAGATGAAAGATGAAACAATGCGGAAAGATGAAAGATGAAACAATGCGGAAAGATGAAAGATGAAACAATGCGGAAAGATGAAAGATGAAACAATGCGGAAAGATGAAAGATGAAACAATGCGGAAAGATGAAAGATGAAACAATCCGGAAAGATGAAAGATGAAAGAATGCGAAAAGATGAAAGATGAAACAATGCGGAAAGATGAAAGATGAAACAATGCGGAAAGATGAAAGATGAAAGAATGCGGAAAGATGAAAGATGAAACAATTCGGAAAGATGAAACAATGCGGAAAGATGAAAGATGAAACAATGCGGAAAGATGAAAGATGAAACAATGCGGAAAGATGAAAGATGAAACAATGCGGAAAGATGAAAGATGAAACAATGCGGAAAGATGAAAGATGAAACAATGCGGAAAGATGAAAGATGAAACAATGCGGAAAGATGAAAGATGAAACAATGCGGAAAGATGAAAGATGAAACAATGCGGAAAGATGAAAGATGAAACAATGCGGAAAGATGAAAGATGAAACAATGCGGAAAGATGAAAGATGAAACAATGCGGAAAGATGAAAGATGAAACAATGCGGAAAGATGAAAGATGAAAGAATGCGGAAAGATGAAAGATGAAACAATGCGGAAAGATGAAAGATGAAAGAATGCGGAATGATGAAAGATGAAACAATGCGGAAAGATAAAAGATGAAACAATGCGGACAGATGAAAGATGAAACAATGCGGAAAGATGAAAGATGAAACAATGCGGAAAGATGAAAGATGAAACAATGCGGAAAGATGAAACAATGCGGAAAGATGAAACAATGCGGAAAGATGAAACAATGCGGAAAGATGAAAGATGAAACAATGCGGAAAGATGAAAGATGAAAAAATGCGGAAAGATGAAAGATGAAACAATGCGGAAAGATGAAAGAATGCGGAAGATGAAAGATGAAACAATGCGGAAAGATGAAACAAAGCGGAAAGATGAAAGATGAAAGAATGCGGAAGATGAAAGATGAAACAATGCGGAAAGATGAAAGATGAAAGAATGCGGAATAATGAAAGATGAAAGAATGCGGAAAGATGAAAGATGAAACAATGCGGAAAGATGAAAGATGAAACAATGCGGAAAGATGAAAGATGAAAGAATGCGGAAAGATGAAAGATGAAACAATGCGGAAAGATGAAAGATGAAACAATGCGGAAAGATGAAAGATGAAACAATGCGGAAAGATGAAAAATGAAAGAATGCGGAAGATGAAAGATGAAACAATGCGGAAAGATGAAAGATGAAACAATGCGGAAAGATGAAAGATGAAAGAATGCGGAAATATGAAAGATGAAATAATGCGGAAAGATGAAAGATGAAACAATGCGGAAAGATGAAAGATGAAACAATGCGGAAAGATGAAAGATGAAACAATGAGGAAAGATGAAAGATGAAACAATGCGGAAAGATGAAACAATGCGGAAAGATGAAAGATGAAACATTGCGGAAAGATGAAAGATGAAACAATGCGGAAAGATGAAAGATGAAACAATGCGGAAAGATGAAAGATGAAAGAATGCGGAAAGATGAAAGATGAAACAATGCGGAAAGATGAAAGATGAAACAATGCGGAAAGATGAAAGATGAAACAATGCAGAAAGATGAAAGATGAAACAATGCGGAAAGATGAAAGATGAAAGAATGCGAAAAGATGAAAGATGAAACAATGCGGAAAGATGAAAGATGAAACAATGCGGAAAGATGAAAGATGAAAGAATGCGGAAAGATGAAAGATGAAACAATTCGGAAAGATGAAACAATGCGGAAAGATGAAAGATGAAACAATGCGGAAAGATGAAAGATGAAACAATGCGGAAAGATAAAAGATGAAACAATGCGGAAAGATGAAAGATGAAACAATGCGGAAAGATGAAAGATGAAACAATGCGGAAAGATGAAAGATGATAGAATGCGGAAGATGAAAGATGAAACAATGCGGAAAGATGAAAGATGAAACAATGCGGAAAGATGAAAGATGAAACAATGCGGAAAGATGAAAGATGAAAAAATGCGGAAAGATGAAAGATGAAACAATGCGGAAAGATGAAAGATGAAAGAATGCGAAAAGATGAAAGATGAAAGAATGCGGAAGATGAAAGATGAAACAATGCGGAAAGATGAAAGATGAAACAATGCGGAAAGATGAAAGATGAAACAATGCGGAAAGATGAAAGATGAAAAAATGCGGAAAGATGAAAGATGAAACAATGCGGAAAGATGAAAGATGAAAAAATGCGGAAAGATGAAAGATGAAACAATGCGGAAAGGTGAAAGATAAAAGAATGCGGAAGATGAAAGATGAAACAATGCGGAAAGATGAAAGATGAAACAATGCGGAAAGATGAAAGATGAAAGAATGCGGAAATATGAAAGATGAAACAATGCGGAAAGATGAAAGATGAAACAATGCGGAAAGATGAAAGATGAAACAATGCGGAAAGATGAAAGATGAAACAATGAGGAAAGATGAAAGATGAAACAATGCGGAAAGATGAAACAATGCGGAAAGATGAAAGATGAAACATTGCGGAAAGATGAAAGATGAAACAATGCGGAAAGATGAAAGATGAAACAATGCGGAAAGATGAAAGATGAAACAATGCGGAAAGATGAAAGATGAAACAATGCGGAAAGATGAAAGATGAAACAATGCGGAAAGATGAAAGATGAAACAATGCGGAAAGATGAAAGATGAAACAATGCGGAAAGATGAAAGATGAAACAATGCGGAAAGATGAAAGATGAAACAATGCGGAAAGATGAATCATGAAACAATGCGGAAAGATGAAAGATGAAACAATGCGGAAAGATGAAACAATGCGGAAAGATGAAACAATGCGGAAAGATGAAACAATGCGGAAAGATGAAACAATGCGGAAAGATGAAAGATGAAACAATGCGGAAAGATGAAAGATGAAAGAATGCGGAAAGATGAAAGATGAAACAATGCGGAAAGATGAAAGATGAAACAATGCGGAAAGATGAAACAATGCGGAAAGATGAAACAATGCGGAAAGATGAAACAATGCGGAAAGATGAAACAATGCGGAAAGATGAAACAATGCGGAAAGATGAAACAATGCGGAAAGATGAAACAATGCGGAAAGATGAAACAATGCGGAAAGATGAAACAATGCGGAAAGATGAAACAATGCGGAAAGATGAAACAATGCGGAAAGATGAAACAATGCGGAAAGATGAAACAATGCGGAAAGATGAAACAATGCGGAAAGATGAAAGATGAAACAATGCAGAAAGATGAAAGATGAAACAATGCGGAAAGATGAAAGATGAAAGAATGCGAAAAGATGAAAGATGAAACAATGCGGAAAGATGAAAGATGAAACAATGCGGAAAGATGAAAGATGAAAGAATGCGGAAAGATGAAAGATGAAACAATTCGGAAAGATGAAACAATGCGGAAAGATGAAAGATGAAACAATGCGGAAAGATGAAAGATGAAACAATGCGGAAAGATGAAAGATGAAACAATGCCGAAAGATGAAAGATGAAAGAATGCGGAAAGATGAAAGATGAAACAATGCGGAAAGATGAAAGATGAAACAATGCGGAAAGATGAAAGATGAAACAATGCAGAAAGATGAAAGATGAAACAATGCGGAAAGATGAAAGATGAAAGAATGCGAAAAGATGAAAGATGAAACAATGCGGAAAGATGAAAGATGAAACAATGCGGAAAGATGAAAGATGAAAGAATGCGGAAAGATGAAAGATGAAACAATTCGGAAAGATGAAACAATGCGGAAAGATGAAAGATGAAACAATGCGGAAAGATGAAAGATGAAACAATGCGGAAAGATGAAAGATGAAACAATGCGGAAAGATGAAAGATGAAACAATGCGGAAAGATGAAAGATGAAACAATGCGGAAAGATGAAAGATGAAACAATGCGGAAAGATGAAAGATGAAACAATGCGGAAAGATGAAAGATGAAACAATGCGGAAAGATGAAAGATGAAACAATGCGGAAAGATGAAAGATGAAACAATGCGGAAAGATGAAAGATGAAACAATGCGGAAAGATGAAAGATGAAACAATGCGGAAAGATGAAAGATGAAACAATGCGGAAAGATGAAAGATGAAACAATGCGGAAAGATGAAAGATGAAAGAATGCGGAAAGATGAAAGATGAAACAATGCGGAAAGATAAAAGATGAAACAATGCATAAAGATGAAAGATGAAACAATGCGGAAAGATGAAAGATGAAACAATGCGGAAAGATGAAAGATGAAAAAATGCGGAAAGATGAAAGATGAAACAATGCGGAAAGATGAAAGATGAAAGAATGCGGAAGATGAAAGATGAAACAATGCGGAAAGATGAAAGATGAAACAATGCGGAAAGATGAAAGATGAAACAATGCGGAAAGATGAAAGATGAAAAAATGCGGAAAGATGAACGATGAAACAATGCGGAAAGATGAAAGATGAAAAAATGCGGAAAGATGAAAGATGAAACAATGCGGAAAGGTGAAAGATAAAAGAATGCGGAAGATGAAAGATGAAACAATGCGGAAAGATGAAAGATGAAACAATGCGGAAAGATGAAAGATGAAACAATGCGGAAAGATGAAAGATGAAACAATGCGGAAAGATGAAACAATGCGGAAAGATGAAACAATGCGGAAAGATGAAACAATGCGGAAAGATGAAGCAATGCGGAAAGATGAAACAATGCGGAAAGATGAAACAATGCGGAAAGATGAAACAATGCGGAAAGATGAAACAATGCGGAAAGATGAAAGATGAAACAATGCGGAAAGATGAAAGATGAAAAAATGCGGAAAGATGAAACAATGCGGAAAGATGAAACAATGCGGAAAGATGAAACAATGCGGAAAGATGAAACAATGCGGAAAGATGAAAGATGAAACATTGCGGAAAGATGAAAGATGAAACAATGCGGAAAGATGAAAGATGAAACAATGCGGAAAGATGAAAGATGAAACAATGCGGAAAGATGAAAGATGAAACAATGCGGAAAGATGAAAGATGAAACAATGCGGAAAGATGAAAGATGAAACAATGCGGAAAGATGAAAGATGAAACAATGCGGAAAGATGAAAGATGAAACAATGCGGAAAGATGAAAGATGAAACAATGCGGAAAGATGAAAGATGAAACAATGCGGAAAGATGAAAGATGAAACAATGCGGAAAGATGAAAGATGAAACAATGCGGAAAGATGAAAGATGAAACAATGCGGAAAGATGAAAGATGAAACAATGCGGAAAGATGAAAGATGAAACAATGCGGAAAGATGAAAGATGAAACAATGCATAAAGATGAAAGATGAAACAATGCGGAAAGATGAAAGATGAAACAATGCGGAAAGATGAAAGATGAAACAATGCGGAAAGATGAAAGATGAAACAATGCGGAAAGATGAAAGATGAAAGAATGCGGAAAGATGTAACAATGCGGAAAGATGAAACAATGCGGAAAGATGAAACAATGCGGAAAGATGAAACAATGCGGAAAGATGAAAGATGAAACAATGCGGAAAGATGAAAGATGAAACAATGCGGAAAGATGAAACAATGCGGAAAGATGAAACAATGCGGAAAGATGAAACAATGCGGAAAGATGAAAGATGAAACAATGCGGAAAGATGAAAGATGAAAAAATGCGGAAAGATGAAAGATGAAACAATGCGGAAAGATGAAAGAATGCGGAAGATGAAAGATGAAACAATGCGGAAAGATGAAACAAAGCGGAAAGATGAAAGATGAAAGAATGCGGAAGATGAAAGATGAAACAATGCGGAAAGATGAAAGATGAAAGAATGCGGAATAATGAAAGATGAAACAATGCGGAAAGATGAAAGATGAAAGAATGCGGAAAGATGAAAGATGAAACAATGCGGAAAGATGAAAGATGAAACAATGCGGAAAGATGAAAGATGAAAGAATGCGGAAAGATGAAAGATGAAACAATGCGGAAAGATGAAAGATGAAACAATGCGGAAAGATGAAACAATGCGGAAAGATGAAACAATGCGGAAAGATGAAACAATGCGGAAAGATGAAAGATGAAACAATGCGGAAAGATGAAACAATGCGGAAAGATGAAAGATGAAACAATGCGGAAAGATGAAAGATGAAAGAATGCGGAAGATGAAAGATGAAACAATGCGGAAAGATGAAAGATGAAACAATGCGGAAAGATGAAAGATGAAACAATGCGGAAAGATGAAAGATGAAAGAATGCGGAAAGATGAAAGATGAAACAATGCGGAAAGATGAAAGATGAAACAATGCGGAAAGATGAAAAATGAAAGAATGCGGAAGATGAAAGATGAAACAATGCGGAAAGATGAAAGATGAAACAATGCGGAAAGATGAAAGATGAAAGAATGCGGAAATATGAAAGATGAAACAATGCGGAAAGATGAAAGATGAAACAATGCGGAAAGATGAAAGATGAAACAATGCGGAAAGATGAAAGATGAAACAATGAGGAAAGATGAAAGATGAAACAATGCGGAAAGATGAAACAATGCGGAAAGATGAAAGATGAAACATTGCGGAAAGATGAAAGATGAAACAATGCGGAAAGATGAAAGATGAAACAATGCGGAAAGATGAAAGATGAAAGAATGCGGAAAGATGAAAGATGAAACAATGCGGAAAGATGAAAGATGAAACAATGCGGAAAGATGAAAGATGAAACAATGCAGAAAGATGAAAGATGAAACAATGCGGAAAGATGAAAGATGAAAGAATGCGAAAAGATGAAAGATGAAACAATGCGGAAAGATGAAAGATGAAACAATGCGGAAAGATGAAAGATGAAAGAATGCGGAAAGATGAAAGATGAAACAATTCGGAAAGATGAAACAATGCGGAAAGATGAAAGATGAAACAATGCGGAAAGATGAAAGATGAAACAATGCGGAAAGATGAAAGATGAAACAATGCGGAAAGATGAAAGATGAAACAATGCGGAAAGATGAAAGATGAAACAATGCGGAAAGATGAAAGATGAAACAATGCGGAAAGATGAAAGATGAAACAATGCGGAAAGATGAAAGATGAAACAATGCGGAAAGATGAAAGATGAAACAATGCGGAAAGATGAAAGATGAAACAATGCGGAAAGATGAAAGATGAAAGAATGCGGAAAGATGAAAGATGAAACAATGCGGAAAGATGAAAGATGAAACAATGCATAAAGATGAAAGATGAAACAATGCGGAAAGATGAAAGATGAAACAATGCGGAAAGATGAAAGATGAAAAAATGCGGGAAGATGAAAGATGAAACAATGCGGAAAGATGAAAGATGAAAGAATGCGGAAGATGAAAGATGAAACAATGCGGAAAGATGAAAGATGAAACAATGCGGATAGATGAAACAATGCGGAAAGATGAAACAATGCGGAAAGATGAAACAATGCGGAAAGATGAAACAATGCGGAAAGATGAAACAATGCGGAAAGATGAAAGATGAAACAATGCGGAAAGATGAAAGATGAAAAAATGCGGAAAGATGAAAGATGAAACAATGCGGAAAGATGAAAGATGAAACAATGCGGAAAGATGAAAGATGAAACAATGCGGAAAGATGAAAGATGAAACAATGCGAAAAGATGAAAGATGAAACAATGCGGAAAGATGAAAGATGAAACAATGCGGAAAGATGAAAGATGAAAGAATGCGGAAAGATGAAAGATGAAACAATTCGGAAAGATGAAACAATGCGGAAAGATGAAAGATGAAACAATGCGGAAAGATGAAAGATGAAACAATGCGGAAAGATGAAAGATGAAACAATGCGGAAAGATGAAAGATGAAACAATGCGGAAAGATGAAAGATGAAACAATGCGGAAAGATGAAAGATGAAACAATCCGGAAAGATGAAAGATGAAAGAATGCGAAAAGATGAAAGATGAAACAATGCGGAAAGATGAAAGATGAAACAATGCGGAAAGATGAAAGATGAAAGAATGCGGAAAGATGAAAGATGAAACAATTCGGAAAGATGAAACAATGCGGAAAGATGAAAGATGAAACAATGCGGAAAGATGAAAGATGAAACAATGCGGAAAGATGAAAGATGAAACAATGCGGAAAGATGAAAGATGAAACAATGCGGAAAGATGAAAGATGAAACAATGCGGAAAGATGAAAGATGAAACAATGCGGAAAGATGAAAGATGAAACAATGCGGAAAGATGAAAGATGAAACAATGCGGAAAGATGAAAGATGAAACAATGCGGAAAGATGAAAGATGAAACAATGCGGAAAGATGAAAGATGAAACAATGCGGAAAGATGAAAGATGAAACAATGCGGAAAGATGAAAGATGAAAGAATGCGGAAAGATGAAAGATGAAACAATGCGGAAAGATGAAAGATGAAAGAATGCGGAATGATGAAATATGAAACAATGCGGAAAGATAAAAGATGAAACAATGCGGACAGATGAAAGATGAAACAATGCGGAAAGATGAAAGATGAAACAATGCGGAAAGATGAAAGATGAAACAATGCGGAAAGATGAAACAATGCGGAAAGATGAAACAATGCGGAAAGATGAAACAATGCGGAAAGATGAAAGATGAAACAATGCGGAAAGATGAAAGATGAAAAAATGCGGAAAGATGAAAGATGAAACAATGCGGAAAGATGAAAGAATGCGGAAGATGAAAGATGAAACAATGCGGAAAGATGAAACAAAGCGGAAAGATGAAAGATGAAAGAATGCGGAAGATGAAAGATGAAACAATGCGGAAAGATGAAAGATGAAAGAATGCGGAATAATGAAAGATGAAAGAATGCGGAAAGATGAAAGATGAAACAATGCGGAAAGATGAAAGATGAAACAATGCGGAAAGATGAAAGATGAAAGAATGCGGAAAGATGAAAGATGAAACAATGCGGAAAGATGAAAGATGAAACAATGCGGAAAGATGAAAGATGAAACAATGCGGAAAGATGAAAAATGAAAGAATGCGGAAGATGAAAGATGAAACAATGCGGAAAGATGAAAGATGAAACAATGCGGAAAGATGAAAGATGAAAGAATGCGGAAATATGAAAGATGAAATAATGCGGAAAGATGAAAGATGAAACAATGCGGAAAGATGAAAGATGAAACAATGCGGAAAGATGAAAGATGAAACAATGAGGAAAGATGAAAGATGAAACAATGCGGAAAGATGAAACAATGCGGAAAGATGAAAGATGAAACATTGCGGAAAGATGAAAGATGAAACAATGCGGAAAGATGAAAGATGAAACAATGCGGAAAGATGAAAGATGAAAGAATGCGGAAAGATGAAAGATGAAACAATGCGGAAAGATGAAAGATGAAACAATGCGGAAAGATGAAAGATGAAACAATGCAGAAAGATGAAAGATGAAACAATGCGGAAAGATGAAAGATGAAAGAATGCGAAAAGATGAAAGATGAAACAATGCGGAAAGATGAAAGATGAAACAATGCGGAAAGATGAAAGATGAAAGAATGCGGAAAGATGAAAGATGAAACAATTCGGAAAGATGAAACAATGCGGAAAGATGAAAGATGAAACAATGCGGAAAGATGAAAGATGAAACAATGCGGAAAGATGAAAGATGAAACAATGCGGAAAGATGAAAGATGAAACAATGCGGAAAGATGAAAGATGAAACAATGCGGAAAGATGAAAGATGATAGAATGCGGAAGATGAAAGATGAAACAATGCGGAAAGATGAAAGATGAAACAATGCGGAAAGATGAAAGATGAAACAATGCGGAAAGATGAAAGATGAAAAAATGCGGAAAGATGAAAGATGAAACAATGCGGAAAGATGAAAGATGAAAGAATGCGAAAAGATGAAAGATGAAAGAATGCGGAAGATGAAAGATGAAACAATGCGGAAAGATGAAAGATGAAACAATGCGGAAAGATGAAAGATGAAACAATGCGGAAAGATGAAAGATGAAAAAATGCGGAAAGATGAAAGATGAAACAATGCGGAAAGATGAAAGATGAAAAAATGCGGAAAGATGAAAGATGAAACAATGCGGAAAGGTGAAAGATAAAAGAATGCGGAAGATGAAAGATGAAACAATGCGGAAAGATGAAAGATGAAACAATGCGGAAAGATGAAAGATGAAAGAATGCGGAAATATGAAAGATGAAACAATGCGGAAAGATGAAAGATGAAACAATGCGGAAAGATGAAAGATGAAACAATGCGGAAAGATGAAAGATGAAACAATGAGGAAAGATGAAAGATGAAACAATGCGGAAAGATGAAACAATGCGGAAAGATGAAAGATGAAACATTGCGGAAAGATGAAAGATGAAACAATGCGGAAAGATGAAAGATGAAACAATGCGGAAAGATGAAAGATGAAACAATGCGGAAAGATGAAAGATGAAACAATGCGGAAAGATGAAAGATGAAACAATGCGGAAAGATGAAAGATGAAACAATGCGGAAAGATGAAAGATGAAACAATGCGGAAAGATGAAAGATGAAACAATGCGGAAAGATGAAAGATGAAACAATGCGGAAAGATGAATCATGAAACAATGCGGAAAGATGAAAGATGAAACAATGCGGAAAGATGAAACAATGCGGAAAGATGAAACAATGCGGAAAGATGAAACAATGCGGAAAGATGAAACAATGCGGAAAGATGAAACAATGCGGAAAGATGAAACAATGCGGAAAGATGAAAGATGAAACAATGCGGAAAGATGAAAGATGAAAGAATGCGGAAAGATGAAAGATGAAACAATGCGGAAAGATGAAAGATGAAACAATGCGGAAAGATGAAACAATGCGGAAAGATGAAACAATGCGGAAAGATGAAACAATGCGGAAAGATGAAACAATGCGGAAAGATGAAACAATGCGGAAAGATGAAACAATGCGGAAAGATGAAACAATGCGGAAAGATGAAACAATGCGGAAAGATGAAACAATGCGGAAAGATGAAACAATGCGGAAAGATGAAACAATGCGGAAAGATGAAAGATGAAACAATGCAGAAAGATGAAAGATGAAACAATGCGGAAAGATGAAAGATGAAAGAATGCGAAAAGATGAAAGATGAAACAATGCGGAAAGATGAAAGATGAAACAATGCGGAAAGATGAAAGATGAAAGAATGCGGAAAGATGAAAGATGAAACAATTCGGAAAGATGAAACAATGCGGAAAGATGAAAGATGAAACAATGCGGAAAGATGAAAGATGAAACAATGCGGAAAGATGAAAGATGAAACAATGCCGAAAGATGAAAGATGAAAGAATGCGGAAAGATGAAAGATGAAACAATGCGGAAAGATGAAAGATGAAACAATGCGGAAAGATGAAAGATGAAACAATGCAGAAAGATGAAAGATGAAACAATGCGGAAAGATGAAAGATGAAAGAATGCGAAAAGATGAAAGATGAAACAATGCGGAAAGATGAAAGATGAAACAATGCGGAAAGATGAAAGATGAAAGAATGCGGAAAGATGAAAGATGAAACAATTCGGAAAGATGAAACAATGCGGAAAGATGAAAGATGAAACAATGCGGAAAGATGAAAGATGAAACAATGCGGAAAGATGAAAGATGAAACAATGCGGAAAGATGAAAGATGAAACAATGCGGAAAGATGAAAGATGAAACAATGCGGAAAGATGAAAGATGAAACAATGCGGAAAGATGAAAGATGAAACAATGCGGAAAGATGAAAGATGAAACAATGCGGAAAGATGAAAGATGAAACAATGCGGAAAGATGAAAGATGAAACAATGCGGAAAGATGAAAGATGAAACAATGCGGAAAGATGAAAGATGAAACAATGCGGAAAGATGAAAGATGAAACAATGCGGAAAGATGAAAGATGAAACAATGCGGAAAGATGAAAGATGAAAGAATGCGGAAAGATGAAAGATGAAACAATGCGGAAAGATGAAAGATGAAACAATGCATAAAGATGAAAGATGAAACAATGCGGAAAGATGAAAGATGAAACAATGCGGAAAGATGAAAGATGAAAAAATGCGGAAAGATGAAAGATGAAACAATGCGGAAAGATGAAAGATGAAAGAATGCGGAAGATGAAAGATGAAACAATGCGGAAAGATGAAAGATGAAACAATGCGGAAAGATGAAAGATGAAACAATGCGGAAAGATGAAAGATGAAAAAATGCGGAAAGATGAACGATGAAACAATGCGGAAAGATGAAAGATGAAAAAATGCGGAAAGATGAAAGATGAAACAATGCGGAAAGGTGAAAGATAAAAGAATGCGGAAGATGAAAGATGAAACAATGCGGAAAGATGAAAGATGAAACAATGCGGAAAGATGAAAGATGAAACAATGCGGAAAGATGAAAGATGAAACAATGCGGAAAGATGAAACAATGCGGAAAGATGAAACAATGCGGAAAGATGAAACAATGCGGAAAGATGAAGCAATGCGGAAAGATGAAACAATGCGGAAAGATGAAACAATGCGGAAAGATGAAACAATGCGGAAAGATGAAACAATGCGGAAAGATGAAAGATGAAACAATGCGGAAAGATGAAAGATGAAAAAATGCGGAAAGATGAAACAATGCGGAAAGATGAAACAATGCGGAAAGATGAAACAATGCGGAAAGATGAAACAATGCGGAAAGATGAAAGATGAAACATTGCGGAAAGATGAAAGATGAAACAATGCGGAAAGATGAAAGATGAAACAATGCGGAAAGATGAAAGATGAAACAATGCGGAAAGATGAAAGATGAAACAATGCGGAAAGATGAAAGATGAAACAATGCGGAAAGATGAAAGATGAAACAATGCGGAAAGATGAAAGATGAAACAATGCGGAAAGATGAAAGATGAAACAATGCGGAAAGATGAAAGATGAAACAATGCGGAAAGATGAAAGATGAAACAATGCGGAAAGATGAAAGATGAAACAATGCGGAAAGATGAAAGATGAAACAATGCGGAAAGATGAAAGATGAAACAATGCGGAAAGATGAAAGATGAAACAATGCGGAAAGATGAAAGATGAAACAATGCGGAAAGATGAAAGATGAAACAATGCATAAAGATGAAAGATGAAACAATGCGGAAAGATGAAAGATGAAACAATGCGGAAAGATGAAAGATGAAACAATGCGGAAAGATGAAAGATGAAACAATGCGGAAAGATGAAAGATGAAAGAATGCGGAAAGATGAAAGATGAAACAATGCGGAAAGATGAAAGATGAAACAATGCGGAAAGATGAAAGATGAAACAATGCAGAAAGATGAAAGATGAAAAAATGCGGAAAGATGAAAGATGAAAGAATGCGGAAAGATGAAAGATGAAACAATGCGGAAAGATGAAAGATGAAACAATGCGGAAAGATGAAACAATGCGGAAAGATGAAACAATGCGGAAAGATGAAAGATGAAAGAATGCGGAAAGATGAAAGATGAAACAATGCGGAAAGATGAAAGGTGAAACAATGCGGAAAGATGAAAGATGAAAAAATGCGGAAAGATGTAACAATGCGGAAAGATGAAACAATGCGGAAAGATGAAACAATGCGGAAAGATGAAACAATGCGGAAAGATGAAAGATGAAACAATGCGGAAAGATGAAAGATGAAACAATGCGGAAAGATGAAAGATGAAACAATGCGGAAAGATGAAAGATGAAACAATGCGGAAAGATGAAAGATGAAACAATGCGGAAAGATGAAAGATGAAACAATGCGGAAAGATGAAAGATGAAACAATGCGGAAAGATGAAAGATGAAACAATGCGGAAAGATGAAAGATGAAACAATGCGGAAAGATGAAAGATGAAACAATGCGGAAAGATGAAAGATGAAACAATGCGGAAAGATGAAAGATGAAACAATGCGGAAAGATGAAAGATGAAACAATGCGGAAAGATGAAAGATGAAACAATGCGGAAAGATGAAAGATGAAACAATGCGGAAAGATGAAAGATGAAACAATGCGGAAAGATGAAAGATGAAACAATGCGGAAAGATGAAAGATGAAAGAATGCGGAAAGATGAAAGATGAAACAATGCGGAAAGATGAAAGATGAAACAATGCATAAAGATGAAAGATGAAACAATGCGGAAAGATGAAAGATGAAACAATGCGGAAAGATGAAAGATGAAAAAATGCGGAAAGATGAAAGATGAAACAATGCGGAAAGATGAAAGATGAAAGAATGCGGAAGATGAAAGATGAAACAATGCGGAAAGATGAAAGATGAAACAATGCGGAAAGATGAAAGATGAAACAATGCGGAAAGATGAAAGATGAAAAAATGCGGAAAGATGAAAGATGAAACAATGCGGAAAGATGAAAGATGAAAGAATGCGAAAAGATGAAAGATGAAAGAATGCGGAAGATGAAAGATGAAACAATGCGGAAAGATGAAAGATGAAACAATGCGGAAAGATGAAAGATGAAACAATGCGGAAAGATGAAAGATGAAACAATGCGGAAAGATGAAAGATGAAAGAATGCGGAAGATGAAAGATGAAACAATGCGGAAAGATGAAAGATGAAAGAATGCGGAAAGATGAAAGATGAAACAATGCCGAAAGTTGAAAGATGAAACAATGCGGAAAGATGAAAGATGAAAGAATGCGGAAAGATGAAAGATGAAACAATGCGGAAAGATGAAAGATGAAACAATGCGGAAAGATGAAAGATGAAACAATGCGGAAAGATGAAAGATGAAACAATGCGGAAAGATGAAAGATGAAACAATGAGGAAAGATGAAAGATGAAACAATGCGGAAAGATGAAACAATGCGGAAAGATGAAAGATGAAACATTGCGGAAAGATGAAAGATGAAACAATGCGGAAAGATGAAAGATGAAACAATGCGGAAAGATGAAAGATGAAAGAATGCGGAAAGATGAAAGATGAAACAATGCGGAAAGATGAAAGATGAAACAATGCGGAAAGATGAAAGATGAAACAATGCAGTAAGATGAAAGATGAAACAATGCGGAAAGATGAAAGATGAAAGAATGCGAAAAGATGAAAGATGAAACAATGCGGAAAGATGAAAGATGAAACAATGCGGAAAGATGAAAGATGAAAGAATGCGGAAAGATGAAAGATGAAACAATTCGGAAAGATGAAACAATGCGGAAAGATGAAAGATGAAACAATGCGGAAAGATGAAAGATGAAACAATGCGGAAAGATGAAAGATGAAACAATGCGGAAAGATGAAAGATGAAACAATGCGGAAAGATGAAAGATGAAACAATGCGGAAAGATGAAAGATGAAACAATGCGGAAAGATGAAAGATGAAACAATGCGGAAAGATGAAAGATGAAACAATGCGGAAAGATGAAAGATGAAACAATGCGGAAAGATGAAAGATGAAACAATGCGGAAAGATGAAAGATGAAACAATGCGGAAAGATGAAAGATGAAACAATGCGGAAAGATGAAAGATGAAACAATGCGGAAAGATGAAAGATGAAAGAATGCGGAAAGATGAAAGATGAAACAATGCGGAAAGATGAAAGATGAAAGAATGCGGAATGATGAAAGATGAAACAATGCGGAAAGATAAAAGATGAAACAATGCGGACAGATGAAAGATGAAACAATGCGGAAAGATGAAAGATGAAACAATGCGGAAAGATGAAAGATGAAACAATGCGGAAAGATGAAACAATGCGGAAAGATGAAACAATGCGGAAAGATGAAACAATGCGGAAAGATGAAAGATGAAACAATGCGGAAAGATGAAAGATGAAAAAATGCGGAAAGATGAAAGATGAAACAATGCGGAAAGATGAAAGAATGCGGAAGATGAAAGATGAAACAATGCGGAAAGATGAAACAAAGCGGAAAGATGAAAGATGAAAGAATGCGGAAGATGAAAGATGAAACAATGCGGAAAGATGAAAGATGAAAGAATGCGGAATAATGAAAGATGAAAGAATGCGGAAAGATGAAAGATGAAACAATGCGGAAAGATGAAAGATGAAACAATGCGGAAAGATGAAAGATGAAAGAATGCGGAAAGATGAAAGATGAAACAATGCGGAAAGATGAAAGATGAAACAATGCGGAAAGATGAAAGATGAAACAATGCGGAAAGATGAAAAATGAAAGAATGCGGAAGATGAAAGATGAAACAATGCGGAAAGATGAAAGATGAAACAATGCGGAAAGATGAAAGATGAAAGAATGCGGAAATATGAAAGATGAAATAATGCGGAAAGATGAAAGATGAAACAATGCGGAAAGATGAAAGATGAAACAATGCGGAAAGATGAAAGATGAAACAATGAGGAAAGATGAAAGATGAAACAATGCGGAAAGATGAAACAATGCGGAAAGATGAAAGATGAAACATTGCGGAAAGATGAAAGATGAAACAATGCGGAAAGATGAAAGATGAAACAATGCGGAAAGATGAAAGATGAAAGAATGCGGAAAGATGAAAGATGAAACAATGCGGAAAGATGAAAGATGAAACAATGCGGAAAGATGAAAGATGAAACAATGCAGAAAGATGAAAGATGAAACAATGCGGAAAGATGAAAGATGAAAGAATGCGAAAAGATGAAAGATGAAACAATGCGGAAAGATGAAAGATGAAACAATGCGGAAAGATGAAAGATGAAAGAATGCGGAAAGATGAAAGATGAAACAATTCGGAAAGATGAAACAATGCGGAAAGATGAAAGATGAAACAATGCGGAAAGATGAAAGATGAAACAATGCGGAAAGATGAAAGATGAAACAATGCGGAAAGATGAAAGATGAAACAATGCGGAAAGATGAAAGATGAAACAATGCGGAAAGATGAAAGATGATAGAATGCGGAAGATGAAAGATGAAACAATGCGGAAAGATGAAAGATGAAACAATGCGGAAAGATGAAAGATGAAACAATGCGGAAAGATGAAAGATGAAAAAATGCGGAAAGATGAAAGATGAAACAATGCGGAAAGATGAAAGATGAAAGAATGCGAAAAGATGAAAGATGAAAGAATGCGGAAGATGAAAGATGAAACAATGCGGAAAGATGAAAGATGAAACAATGCGGAAAGATGAAAGATGAAACAATGCGGAAAGATGAAAGATGAAAAAATGCGGAAAGATGAAAGATGAAACAATGCGGAAAGATGAAAGATGAAAAAATGCGGAAAGATGAAAGATGAAACAATGCGGAAAGGTGAAAGATAAAAGAATGCGGAAGATGAAAGATGAAACAATGCGGAAAGATGAAAGATGAAACAATGCGGAAAGATGAAAGATGAAAGAATGCGGAAATATGAAAGATGAAACAATGCGGAAAGATGAAAGATGAAACAATGCGGAAAGATGAAAGATGAAACAATGCGGAAAGATGAAAGATGAAACAATGAGGAAAGATGAAAGATGAAACAATGCGGAAAGATGAAACAATGCGGAAAGATGAAAGATGAAACATTGCGGAAAGATGAAAGATGAAACAATGCGGAAAGATGAAAGATGAAACAATGCGGAAAGATGAAAGATGAAACAATGCGGAAAGATGAAAGATGAAACAATGCGGAAAGATGAAAGATGAAACAATGCGGAAAGATGAAAGATGAAACAATGCGGAAAGATGAAAGATGAAACAATGCGGAAAGATGAAAGATGAAACAATGCGGAAAGATGAAAGATGAAACAATGCGGAAAGATGAATCATGAAACAATGCGGAAAGATGAAAGATGAAACAATGCGGAAAGATGAAACAATGCGGAAAGATGAAACAATGCGGAAAGATGAAACAATGCGGAAAGATGAAACAATGCGGAAAGATGAAACAATGCGGAAAGATGAAAGATGAAACAATGCGGAAAGATGAAAGATGAAAGAATGCGGAAAGATGAAAGATGAAACAATGCGGAAAGATGAAAGATGAAACAATGCGGAAAGATGAAACAATGCGGAAAGATGAAACAATGCGGAAAGATGAAACAATGCGGAAAGATGAAACAATGCGGAAAGATGAAACAATGCGGAAAGATGAAACAATGCGGAAAGATGAAACAATGCGGAAAGATGAAACAATGCGGAAAGATGAAACAATGCGGAAAGATGAAACAATGCGGAAAGATGAAACAATGCGGAAAGATGAAACAATGCGGAAAGATGAAACAATGCGGAAAGATGAAACAATGCGGAAAGATGAAACAATGCGGAAAGATGAAACAATGCGGAAAGATGAAAGATGAAACAATGCAGAAAGATGAAAGATGAAACAATGCGGAAAGATGAAAGATGAAAGAATGCGAAAAGATGAAAGATGAAACAATGCGGAAAGATGAAAGATGAAACAATGCGGAAAGATGAAAGATGAAAGAATGCGGAAAGATGAAAGATGAAACAATTCGGAAAGATGAAACAATGCGGAAAGATGAAAGATGAAACAATGCGGAAAGATGAAAGATGAAACAATGCGGAAAGATGAAAGATGAAACAATGCCGAAAGATGAAAGATGAAAGAATGCGGAAAGATGAAAGATGAAACAATGCGGAAAGATGAAAGATGAAACAATGCGGAAAGATGAAAGATGAAACAATGCAGAAAGATGAAAGATGAAACAATGCGGAAAGATGAAAGATGAAAGAATGCGAAAAGATGAAAGATGAAACAATGCGGAAAGATGAAAGATGAAACAATGCGGAAAGATGAAAGATGAAAGAATGCGGAAAGATGAAAGATGAAACAATTCGGAAAGATGAAACAATGCGGAAAGATGAAAGATGAAACAATGCGGAAAGATGAAAGATGAAACAATGCGGAAAGATGAAAGATGAAACAATGCGGAAAGATGAAAGATGAAACAATGCGGAAAGATGAAAGATGAAACAATGCGGAAAGATGAAAGATGAAACAATGCGGAAAGATGAAAGATGAAACAATGCGGAAAGATGAAAGATGAAACAATGCGGAAAGATGAAAGATGAAACAATGCGGAAAGATGAAAGATGAAACAATGCGGAAAGATGAAAGATGAAACAATGCGGAAAGATGAAAGATGAAACAATGCGGAAAGATGAAAGATGAAACAATGCGGAAAGATGAAAGATGAAACAATGCGGAAAGATGAAAGATGAACGAATGCGGAAAGATGAAAGATGAAACAATGCGGAAAGATGAAAGATGAAACAATGCATAAAGATGAAAGATGAAACAATGCGGAAAGATGAAAGATGAAACAATGCGGAAAGATGAAAGATGAAAAAATGCGGAAAGATGAAAGATGAAACAATGCGGAAAGATGAAAGATGAAAGAATGCGGAAGATGAAAGATGAAACAATGCGGAAAGATGAAAGATGAAACAATGCGGAAAGATGAAAGATGAAACAATGCGGAAAGATGAAAGATGAAAAAATGCGGAAAGATGAACGATGAAACAATGCGGAAAGATGAAAGATGAAAAAATGCGGAAAGATGAAAGATGAAACAATGCGGAAAGGTGAAAGATAAAAGAATGCGGAAGATGAAAGATGAAACAATGCGGAAAGATGAAAGATGAAACAATGCGGAAAGATGAAAGATGAAACAATGCGGAAAGATGAAAGATGAAACAATGCGGAAAGATGAAACAATGCGGAAAGATGAAACAATGCGGAAAGATGAAACAATGCGGAAAGATGAAGCAATGCGGAAAGATGAAACAATGCGGAAAGATGAAACAATGCGGAAAGATGAAACAATGCGGAAAGATGAAACAATGCGGAAAGATGAAAGATGAAACAATGCGGAAAGATGAAAGATGAAAAAATGCGGAAAGATGAAACAATGCGGAAAGATGAAACAATGCGGAAAGATGAAACAATGCGGAAAGATGAAACAATGCGGAAAGATGAAAGATGAAACATTGCGGAAAGATGAAAGATGAAACAATGCGGAAAGATGAAAGATGAAACAATGCGGAAAGATGAAAGATGAAACAATGCGGAAAGATGAAAGATGAAACAATGCGGAAAGATGAAAGATGAAACAATGCGGAAAGATGAAAGATGAAACAATGCGGAAAGATGAAAGATGAAACAATGCGGAAAGATGAAAGATGAAACAATGCGGAAAGATGAAAGATGAAACAATGCGGAAAGATGAAAGATGAAACAATGCGGAAAGATGAAAGATGAAACAATGCGGAAAGATGAAAGATGAAACAATGCGGAAAGATGAAAGATGAAACAATGCGGAAAGATGAAAGATGAAACAATGCGGAAAGATGAAAGATGAAACAATGCGGAAAGATGAAAGATGAAACAATGCATAAAGATGAAAGATGAAACAATGCGGAAAGATGAAAGATGAAACAATGCGGAAAGATGAAAGATGAAACAATGCGGAAAGATGAAAGATGAAACAATGCGGAAAGATGAAAGATGAAAGAATGCGGAAAGATGTAACAATGCGGAAAGATGAAACAATGCGGAAAGATGAAACAATGCGGAAAGATGAAACAATGCGGAAAGATGAAAGATGAAACAATGCGGAAAGATGAAAGATGAAACAATGCGGAAAGATGAAACAATGCGGAAAGATGAAACAATGCGGAAAGATGAAACAATGCGGAAAGATGAAAGATGAAACAATGCGGAAAGATGAAAGATGAAAAAATGCGGAAAGATGAAAGATGAAACAATGCGGAAAGATGAAAGAATGCGGAAGATGAAAGATGAAACAATGCGGAAAGATGAAACAAAGCGGAAAGATGAAAGATGAAAGAATGCGGAAGATGAAAGATGAAACAATGCGGAAAGATGAAAGATGAAAGAATGCGGAATAATGAAAGATGAAACAATGCGGAAAGATGAAAGATGAAAGAATGCGGAAAGATGAAAGATGAAACAATGCGGAAAGATGAAAGATGAAACAATGCGGAAAGATGAAAGATGAAAGAATGCGGAAAGATGAAAGATGAAACAATGCGGAAAGATGAAAGATGAAACAATGCGGAAAGATGAAACAATGCGGAAAGATGAAACAATGCGGAAAGATGAAACAATGCGGAAAGATGAAAGATGAAACAATGCGGAAAGATGAAACAATGCGGAAAGATGAAAGATGAAACAATGCGGAAAGATGAAAGATGAAAGAATGCGGAAGATGAAAGATGAAACAATGCGGAAAGATGAAAGATGAAACAATGCGGAAAGATGAAAGATGAAACAATGCGGAAAGATGAAAGATGAAAGAATGCGGAAAGATGAAAGATGAAACAATGCGGAAAGATGAAAGATGAAACAATGCGGAAAGATGAAAAATGAAAGAATGCGGAAGATGAAAGATGAAACAATGCGGAAAGATGAAAGATGAAACAATGCGGAAAGATGAAAGATGAAAGAATGCGGAAATATGAAAGATGAAACAATGCGGAAAGATGAAAGATGAAACAATGCGGAAAGATGAAAGATGAAACAATGCGGAAAGATGAAAGATGAAACAATGAGGAAAGATGAAAGATGAAACAATGCGGAAAGATGAAACAATGCGGAAAGATGAAAGATGAAACATTGCGGAAAGATGAAAGATGAAACAATGCGGAAAGATGAAAGATGAAACAATGCGGAAAGATGAAAGATGAAAGAATGCGGAAAGATGAAAGATGAAACAATGCGGAAAGATGAAAGATGAAACAATGCGGAAAGATGAAAGATGAAACAATGCAGAAAGATGAAAGATGAAACAATGCGGAAAGATGAAAGATGAAAGAATGCGAAAAGATGAAAGATGAAACAATGCGGAAAGATGAAAGATGAAACAATGCGGAAAGATGAAAGATGAAAGAATGCGGAAAGATGAAAGATGAAACAATTCGGAAAGATGAAACAATGCGGAAAGATGAAAGATGAAACAATGCGGAAAGATGAAAGATGAAACAATGCGGAAAGATGAAAGATGAAACAATGCGGAAAGATGAAAGATGAAACAATGCGGAAAGATGAAAGATGAAACAATGCGGAAAGATGAAAGATGAAACAATGCGGAAAGATGAAAGATGAAACAATGCGGAAAGATGAAAGATGAAACAATGCGGAAAGATGAAAGATGAAACAATGCGGAAAGATGAAAGATGAAACAATGCGGAAAGATGAAAGATGAAAGAATGCGGAAAGATGAAAGATGAAACAATGCAGAAAGATGAAAGATGAAACAATGCATAAAGATGAAAGATGAAACAATGCGGAAAGATGAAAGATGAAACAATGCGGAAAGATGAAAGATGAAAAAATGCGGGAAGATGAAAGATGAAACAATGCGGAAAGATGAAAGATGAAAGAATGCGGAAGATGAAAGATGAAACAATGCGGAAAGATGAAAGATGAAACAATGCGGATAGATGAAACAATGCGGAAAGATGAAACAATGCGGAAAGATGAAACAATGCGGAAAGATGAAACAATGCGGAAAGATGAAACAATGCGGAAAGATGAAAGATGAAACAATGCGGAAAGATGAAAGATGAAAAAATGCGGAAAGATGAAAGATGAAACAATGCGGAAAGATGAAAGATGAAACAATGCGGAAAGATGAAAGATGAAACAATGCGGAAAGATGAAAGATGAAACAATGCGAAAAGATGAAAGATGAAACAATGCGGAAAGATGAAAGATGAAACAATGCGGAAAGATGAAAGATGAAAGAATGCGGAAAGATGAAAGATGAAACAATTCGGAAAGATGAAACAATGCGGAAAGATGAAAGATGAAACAATGCGGAAAGATGAAAGATGAAACAATGCGGAAAGATGAAAGATGAAACAATGCGGAAAGATGAAAGATGAAACAATGCGGAAAGATGAAAGATGAAACAATGCGGAAAGATGAAAGATGAAACAATCCGGAAAGATGAAAGATGAAAGAATGCGAAAAGATGAAAGATGAAACAATGCGGAAAGATGAAAGATGAAACAATGCGGAAAGATGAAAGATGAAAGAATGCGGAAAGATGAAAGATGAAACAATTCGGAAAGATGAAACAATGCGGAAAGATGAAAGATGAAACAATGCGGAAAGATGAAAGATGAAACAATGCGGAAAGATGAAAGATGAAACAATGCGGAAAGATGAAAGATGAAACAATGCGGAAAGATGAAAGATGAAACAATGCGGAAAGATGAAAGATGAAACAATGCGGAAAGATGAAAGATGAAACAATGCGGAAAGATGAAAGATGAAACAATGCGGAAAGATGAAAGATGAAACAATGCGGAAAGATGAAAGATGAAACAATGCGGAAAGATGAAAGATGAAACAATGCGGAAAGATGAAAGATGAAACAATGCGGAAAGATGAAAGATGAAAGAATGCGGAAAGATGAAAGATGAAACAATGCGGAAAGATGAAAGATGAAAGAATGCGGAATGATGAAATATGAAACAATGCGGAAAGATAAAAGATGAAACAATGCGGACAGATGAAAGATGAAACAATGCGGAAAGATGAAAGATGAAACAATGCGGAAAGATGAAAGATGAAACAATGCGGAAAGATGAAACAATGCGGAAAGATGAAACAATGCGGAAAGATGAAACAATGCGGAAAGATGAAAGATGAAACAATGCGGAAAGATGAAAGATGAAAAAATGCGGAAAGATGAAAGATGAAACAATGCGGAAAGATGAAAGAATGCGGAAGATGAAAGATGAAACAATGCGGAAAGATGAAACAAAGCGGAAAGATGAAAGATGAAAGAATGCGGAAGATGAAAGATGAAACAATGCGGAAAGATGAAAGATGAAAGAATGCGGAATAATGAAAGATGAAAGAATGCGGAAAGATGAAAGATGAAACAATGCGGAAAGATGAAAGATGAAACAATGCGGAAAGATGAAAGATGAAAGAATGCGGAAAGATGAAAGATGAAACAATGCGGAAAGATGAAAGATGAAACAATGCGGAAAGATGAAAGATGAAACAATGCGGAAAGATGAAAAATGAAAGAATGCGGAAGATGAAAGATGAAACAATGCGGAAAGATGAAAGATGAAACAATGCGGAAAGATGAAAGATGAAAGAATGCGGAAATATGAAAGATGAAATAATGCGGAAAGATGAAAGATGAAACAATGCGGAAAGATGAAAGATGAAACAATGCGGAAAGATGAAAGATGAAACAATGAGGAAAGATGAAAGATGAAACAATGCGGAAAGATGAAACAATGCGGAAAGATGAAAGATGAAACATTGCGGAAAGATGAAAGATGAAACAATGCGGAAAGATGAAAGATGAAACAATGCGGAAAGATGAAAGATGAAAGAATGCGGAAAGATGAAAGATGAAACAATGCGGAAAGATGAAAGATGAAACAATGCGGAAAGATGAAAGATGAAACAATGCAGAAAGATGAAAGATGAAACAATGCGGAAAGATGAAAGATGAAAGAATGCGAAAAGATGAAAGATGAAACAATGCGGAAAGATGAAAGATGAAACAATGCGGAAAGATGAAAGATGAAAGAATGCGGAAAGATGAAAGATGAAACAATTCGGAAAGATGAAACAATGCGGAAAGATGAAAGATGAAACAATGCGGAAAGATGAAAGATGAAACAATGCGGAAAGATGAAAGATGAAACAATGCGGAAAGATGAAAGATGAAACAATGCGGAAAGATGAAAGATGAAACAATGCGGAAAGATGAAAGATGATAGAATGCGGAAGATGAAAGATGAAACAATGCGGAAAGATGAAAGATGAAACAATGCGGAAAGATGAAAGATGAAACAATGCGGAAAGATGAAAGATGAAAAAATGCGGAAAGATGAAAAATGAAACAATGCGGAAAGATGAAAGATGAAAGAATGCGAAAAGATGAAAGATGAAAGAATGCGGAAGATGAAAGATGAAACAATGCGGAAAGATGAAAGATGAAACAATGCGGAAAGATGAAAGATGAAACAATGCGGAAAGATGAAAGATGAAAAAATGCGGAAAGATGAAAGATGAAACAATGCGGAAAGATGAAAGATGAAAAAATGCGGAAAGATGAAAGATGAAACAATGCGGAAAGGTGAAAGATAAAAGAATGCGGAAGATGAAAGATGAAACAATGCGGAAAGATGAAAGATGAAACAATGCGGAAAGATGAAAGATGAAAGAATGCGGAAATATGAAAGATGAAACAATGCGGAAAGATGAAAGATGAAACAATGCGGAAAGATGAAAGATGAAACAATGCGGAAAGATGAAAGATGAAACAATGAGGAAAGATGAAAGATGAAACAATGCGGAAAGATGAAACAATGCGGAAAGATGAAAGATGAAACATTGCGGAAAGATGAAAGATGAAACAATGCGGAAAGATGAAAGATGAAACAATGCGGAAAGATGAAAGATGAAACAATGCGGAAAGATGAAAGATGAAACAATGCGGAAAGATGAAAGATGAAACAATGCGGAAAGATGAAAGATGAAACAATGCGGAAAGATGAAAGATGAAACAATGCGGAAAGATGAAAGATGAAACAATGCGGAAAGATGAAAGATGAAACAATGCGGAAAGATGAATCATGAAACAATGCGGAAAGATGAAAGATGAAACAATGCGGAAAGATGAAACAATGCGGAAAGATGAAACAATGCGGAAAGATGAAACAATGCGGAAAGATGAAACAATGCGGAAAGATGAAACAATGCGGAAAGATGAAAGATGAAACAATGCGGAAAGATGAAAGATGAAAGAATGCGGAAAGATGAAAGATGAAACAATGCGGAAAGATGAAAGATGAAACAATGCGGAAAGATGAAACAATGCGGAAAGATGAAACAATGCGGAAAGATGAAACAATGCGGAAAGATGAAACAATGCGGAAAGATGAAACAATGCGGAAAGATGAAACAATGCGGAAAGATGAAACAATGCGGAAAGATGAAACAATGCGGAAAGATGAAACAATGCGGAAAGATGAAACAATGCGGAAAGATGAAACAATGCGGAAAGATGAAACAATGCGGAAAGATGAAAGATGAAACAATGCAGAAAGATGAAAGATGAAACAATGCGGAAAGATGAAAGATGAAAGAATGCGAAAAGATGAAAGATGAAACAATGCGGAAAGATGAAAGATGAAACAATGCGGAAAGATGAAAGATGAAAGAATGCGGAAAGATGAAAGATGAAACAATTCGGAAAGATGAAACAATGCGGAAAGATGAAAGATGAAACAATGCGGAAAGATGAAAGATGAAACAATGCGGAAAGATGAAAGATGAAACAATGCCGAAAGATGAAAGATGAAAGAATGCGGAAAGATGAAAGATGAAACAATGCGGAAAGATGAAAGATGAAACAATGCGGAAAGATGAAAGATGAAACAATGCAGAAAGATGAAAGATGAAACAATGCGGAAAGATGAAAGATGAAAGAATGCGAAAAGATGAAAGATGAAACAATGCGGAAAGATGAAAGATGAAACAATGCGGAAAGATGAAAGATGAAAGAATGCGGAAAGATGAAAGATGAAACAATTCGGAAAGATGAAACAATGCGGAAAGATGAAAGATGAAACAATGCGGAAAGATGAAAGATGAAACAATGCGGAAAGATGAAAGATGAAACAATGCGGAAAGATGAAAGATGAAACAATGCGGAAAGATGAAAGATGAAACAATGCGGAAAGATGAAAGATGAAACAATGCGGAAAGATGAAAGATGAAACAATGCGGAAAGATGAAAGATGAAACAATGCGGAAAGATGAAAGATGAAACAATGCGGAAAGATGAAAGATGAAACAATGCGGAAAGATGAAAGATGAAACAATGCGGAAAGATGAAAGATGAAACAATGCGGAAAGATGAAAGATGAAACAATGCGGAAAGATGAAAGATGAAACAATGCGGAAAGATGAAAGATGAAAGAATGCGGAAAGATGAAAGATGAAACAATGCGGAAAGATGAAAGATGAAACAATGCATAAAGATGAAAGATGAAACAATGCGGAAAGATGAAAGATGAAACAATGCGGAAAGATGAAAGATGAAAAAATGCGGAAAGATGAAAGATGAAACAATGCGGAAAGATGAAAGATGAAAGAATGCGGAAGATGAAAGATGAAACAATGCGGAAAGATGAAAGATGAAACAATGCGGAAAGATGAAAGATGAAACAATGCGGAAAGATGAAAGATGAAAAAATGCGGAAAGATGAACGATGAAACAATGCGGAAAGATGAAAGATGAAAAAATGCGGAAAGATGAAAGATGAAACAATGCGGAAAGGTGAAAGATAAAAGAATGCGGAAGATGAAAGATGAAACAATGCGGAAAGATGAAAGATGAAACAATGCGGAAAGATGAAAGATGAAACAATGCGGAAAGATGAAAGATGAAACAATGCGGAAAGATGAAACAATGCGGAAAGATGAAACAATGCGGAAAGATGAAACAATGCGGAAAGATGAAGCAATGCGGAAAGATGAAACAATGCGGAAAGATGAAACAATGCGGAAAGATGAAACAATGCGGAAAGATGAAACAATGCGGAAAGATGAAAGATGAAACAATGCGGAAAGATGAAAGATGAAAAAATGCGGAAAGATGAAACAATGCGGAAAGATGAAACAATGCGGAAAGATGAAACAATGCGGAAAGATGAAACAATGCGGAAAGATGAAAGATGAAACATTGCGGAAAGATGAAAGATGAAACAATGCGGAAAGATGAAAGATGAAACAATGCGGAAAGATGAAAGATGAAACAATGCGGAAAGATGAAAGATGAAACAATGCGGAAAGATGAAAGATGAAACAATGCGGAAAGATGAAAGATGAAACAATGCGGAAAGATGAAAGATGAAACAATGCGGAAAGATGAAAGATGAAACAATGCGGAAAGATGAAAGATGAAACAATGCGGAAAGATGAAAGATGAAACAATGCGGAAAGATGAAAGATGAAACAATGCGGAAAGATGAAAGATGAAACAATGCGGAAAGATGAAAGATGAAACAATGCGGAAAGATGAAAGATGAAACAATGCGGAAAGATGAAAGATGAAACAATGCGGAAAGATGAAAGATGAAACAATGCATAAAGATGAAAGATGAAACAATGCGGAAAGATGAAAGATGAAACAATGCGGAAAGATGAAAGATGAAACAATGCGGAAAGATGAAAGATGAAACAATGCGGAAAGATGAAAGATGAAAGAATGCGGAAAGATGAAAGATGAAACAATGCGGAAAGATGAAAGATGAAACAATGCGGAAAGATGAAAGATGAAACAATGCAGAAAGATGAAAGATGAAAAAATGCGGAAAGATGAAAGATGAAAGAATGCGGAAAGATGAAAGATGAAACAATGCGGAAAGATGAAAGATGAAACAATGCGGAAAGATGAAACAATGCGGAAAGATGAAACAATGCGGAAAGATGAAAGATGAAAGAATGCGGAAAGATGAAAGATGAAACAATGCGGAAAGATGAAAGGTGAAACAATGCGGAAAGATGAAAGATGAAAAAATGCGGAAAGATGTAACAATGCGGAAAGATGAAACAATGCGGAAAGATGAAACAATGCGGAAAGATGAAACAATGCGGAAAGATGAAAGATGAAACAATGCGGAAAGATGAAAGATGAAACAATGCGGAAAGATGAAAGATGAAACAATGCGGAAAGATGAAAGATGAAACAATGCGGAAAGATGAAAGATGAAACAATGCGGAAAGATGAAAGATGAAACAATGCGGAAAGATGAAAGATGAAACAATGCGGAAAGATGAAAGATGAAACAATGCGGAAAGATGAAAGATGAAACAATGCGGAAAGATGAAAGATGAAACAATGCGGAAAGATGAAAGATGAAACAATGCGGAAAGATGAAAGATGAAACAATGCGGAAAGATGAAAGATGAAACAATGCGGAAAGATGAAAGATGAAACAATGCGGAAAGATGAAAGATGAAACAATGCGGAAAGATGAAAGATGAAACAATGCGGAAAGATGAAAGATGAAACAATGCGGAAAGATGAAAGATGAAAGAATGCGGAAAGATGAAAGATGAAACAATGCGGAAAGATGAAAGATGAAACAATGCATAAAGATGAAAGATGAAACAATGCGGAAAGATGAAAGATGAAACAATGCGGAAAGATGAAAGATGAAAAAATGCGGAAAGATGAAAGATGAAACAATGCGGAAAGATGAAAGATGAAAGAATGCGGAAGATGAAAGATGAAACAATGCGGAAAGATGAAAGATGAAACAATGCGGAAAGATGAAAGATGAAACAATGCGGAAAGATGAAAGATGAAAAAATGCGGAAAGATGAAAGATGAAACAATGCGGAAAGATGAAAGATGAAAGAATGCGAAAAGATGAAAGATGAAAGAATGCGGAAGATGAAAGATGAAACAATGCGGAAAGATGAAAGATGAAACAATGCGGAAAGATGAAAGATGAAACAATGCGGAAAGATGAAAGATGAAACAATGCGGAAAGATGAAAGATGAAAGAATGCGGAAGATGAAAGATGAAACAATGCGGAAAGATGAAAGATGAAAGAATGCGGAAAGATGAAAGATGAAACAATGCCGAAAGTTGAAAGATGAAACAATGCGGAAAGATGAAAGATGAAAGAATGCGGAAAGATGAAAGATGAAACAATGCGGAAAGATGAAAGATGAAACAATGCGGAAAGATGAAAGATGAAACAATGCGGAAAGATGAAAGATGAAACAATGCGGAAAGATGAAAGATGAAACAATGAGGAAAGATGAAAGATGAAACAATGCGGAAAGATGAAACAATGCGGAAAGATGAAAGATGAAACATTGCGGAAAGATGAAAGATGAAACAATGCGGAAAGATGAAAGATGAAACAATGCGGAAAGATGAAAGATGAAAGAATGCGGAAAGATGAAAGATGAAACAATGCGGAAAGATGAAAGATGAAACAATGCGGAAAGATGAAAGATGAAACAATGCAGTAAGATGAAAGATGAAACAATGCGGAAAGATGAAAGATGAAAGAATGCGAAAAGATGAAAGATGAAACAATGCGGAAAGATGAAAGATGAAACAATGCGGAAAGATGAAAGATGAAAGAATGCGGAAAGATGAAAGATGAAACAATTCGGAAAGATGAAACAATGCGGAAAGATGAAAGATGAAACAATGCGGAAAGATGAAAGATGAAACAATGCGGAAAGATGAAAGATGAAACAATGCGGAAAGATGAAAGATGAAACAATGCGGAAAGATGAAAGATGAAACAATGCGGAAAGATGAAAGATGAAACAATGCGGAAAGATGAAAGATGAAACAATGCGGAAAGATGAAAGATGAAACAATGCGGAAAGATGAAAGATGAAACAATGCGGAAAGATGAAAGATGAAACAATGCGGAAAGATGAAAGATGAAACAATGCGGAAAGATGAAAGATGAAACAATGCGGAAAGATGAAAGATGAAAGAATGCGGAAAGATGAAAGATGAAACAATGCGGAAAGATGAAAGATGAAACAATGCATAAAGATGAAAGATGAAACAATGCGGAAAGATGAAAGATGAAACAATGCGAAAAGATGAAAGATGAAAAAATGCGGAAAGATGAAAGATGAAACAATGCGGAAAGATGAAAGATGAAAGAATGCGGAAGATGAAAGATGAAACAATGCGGAAAGATGAAAGATGAAACAATGCGGAAAGATGAAAGATGAAACAATGCGGAAAGATGAAAGATGAAAAAATGCGGAAAGATGAAAGATGAAACAATGCGGAAAGATGAAAGATGAAAAAATGCGGAAAGATGAAAGATGAAACAATGCGGAAAGGTGAAAGATAAAAGAATGCGGAAGATGAAAGATGAAACAATGCGGAAAGATGAAAGATGAAACAATGCGGAAAGATGAAAGATGAAACAATGCGGAAAGATGAAAGATGAAACAATGCGGAAAGATGAAACAATGCGGAAAGATGAAACAATGCGGAAAGATGAAACAATGCGGAAAGATGAAGCAATGCGGAAAGATGAAACAATGCGGAAAGATGAAACAATGCGGAAAGATGAAACAATGCGGAAAGATGAAACAATGCGGAAAGATGAAAGATGAAACAATGCGGAAAGATGAAAGATGAAAAAATGCGGAAAGATGAAACAATGCGGAAAGATGAAACAATGCGGAAAGATGAAACAATGCGGAAAGATGAAACAATGCGGAAAGATGAAAGATGAAACATTGCGGAAAGATGAAAGATGAAACAATGCGGAAAGATGAAATATGAAACAATGCGGAAAGATGAAAGATGAAACAATGCGGAAAGATGAAAGATGAAACAATGCGGAAAGATGAAAGATGAAACAATGCGGAAAGATGAAAGATGAAACAATGCGGAAAGATGAAAGATGAAACAATGCGGAAAGATGAAAGATGAAACAATGCGGAAAGATGAAAGATGAAACAATGCGGAAAGATGAAAGATGAAACAATGCGGAAAGATGAAAGATGAAACAATGCGGAAAGATGAATGATGAAACAATGCGGAAAGATGAAAGATGAAACAATGCGGAAAGATGAAACAATGCGGAAAGATGAAACAATGCGGAAAGATGAAACAATGCGGAAAGATGAAACAATGCGGAAAGATGAAACAATGCGGAAAGATGAAACAATGCGGAAAGATGAAACAATGCGGAAAGATGAAAGATGAAACAATGCGGAAAGATGAAAGATGAAACAATGCGGAAAGATGAAAGATGAAACAATGCGGAAAGATGAAACAATGCGGAAAGATGAAACAATGCGGAAAGATGAAACAATGCGGAAAGATGAAACAATGCGGAAAGATGAAACAATGCGGAAAGATGAAACAATGCGGAAAGATGAAACAATGCGGAAAGATGAAACAATGCGGAAAGATGAAACAATGCGGAAAGATGAAACAATGCGGAAAGATGAAACAATGCGGAAAGATGAAACAATGCGGAAAGATGCAACAATGCGGAAAGATGAAACAATGCGGAAAGATGAAACAATGCGGAAAGATGAAACAATGCGGAAAGATGAAACAATGCGGAAAGATGAAAGATGAAACAATGCAGAAAGATGAAAGATGAAACAATGCGGAAAGATGAAAGATGAAAGAATGCGAAAAGATGAAAGATGAAACAATGCGGAAAGATGAAAGATGAAACAATGCGGAAAGATGAAAGATGAAAGAATGCGGAAAGATGAAAGATGAAACAATTCGGAAAGATGAAACAATGCGGAAAGATGAAAGATGAAAGAATGCGGAAAGATGAAAGATGAAACAATGCGGAAAGATGAAAGATGAAACAATGCGGAAAGATGAAAGATGAAACAATGCAGAAAGATGAAAGATGAAACAATGCGGAAAGATGAAAGATGAAAGAATGCGAAAAGATGAAAGATGAAACAATGCGGAAAGATGAAAGATGAAACAATGCGGAAAGATGAAAGATGAAAGAATGCGGAAAGATGAAAGATGAAACAATTCGGAAAGATGAAACAATGCGGAAAGATGAAAGATGAAACAATGCGGAAAGATGAAAGATGAAACAATGCGGAAAGATGAAAGATGAAACAATGCGGAAAGATGAAAGATGAAACAATGCGGAAAGATGAAAGATGAAACAATGCGGAAAGATGAAAGATGAAACAATGCGGAAAGATGAAAGATGAAACAATGCGGAAAGATGAAAGATGAAACAATGCGGAAAGATGAAAGATGAAACAATGCGGAAAGATGAAAGATGAAACAATGCGGAAAGATGAAAGATGAAAGAATGCGGAAAGATGAAAGATGAAACAATGCGGAAAGATGAAAGATGAAACAATGCATAAAGATGAAAGATGAAACAATGCGGAAAGATGAAAGATGAAACAATGCGGAAAGATGAAAGATGAAAAAATGCGGAAAGATGAAAGATGAAACAATGCGGAAAGATGAAAGATGAAAGAATGCGGAAGATGAAAGATGAAACAATGCGGAAAGATGAAAGATGAAACAATGCGGAAAGATGAAAGATGAAACAATGCGGAAAGATGAAAGTTGAAAAAATGCGGAAAGATGAACGATGAAACAATGCGGAAAGATGAAAGATGAAAAAATGCGGAAAGATGAAAGATGAAACAATGCGGAAAGGTGAAAGATAAAAGAATGCGGAAGATGAAAGATGAAACAATGCGGAAAGATGAAAGATGAAACAATGCGGAAAGATGAAAGATGAAACAATGCGGAAAGATGAAAGATGAAACAATGCGGAAAGATGAAACAATGCGGAAAGATGAAACAATGCGGAAAGATGAAACAATGCGGAAAGATGAAGCAATGCGGAAAGATGAAACAATGCGAAAAGATGAAACAATGCGGAAAGATGAAACAATGCGGAAAGATGAAACAATGCGGAAAGATGAAAGATGAAACAATGCGGAAAGATGAAAGATGAAAAAATGCGGAAAGATGAAACAATGCGGAAAGATGAAACAATGCGGAAAGATGAAACAATGCGGAAAGATGAAACAATGCGGAAAGATGAAAGATGAAACATTGCGGAAAGATGAAAGATGAAACAATGCGGAAAGATGAAAGATGAAACAATGCGGAAAGATGAAAGATGAAACAATGCGGAAAGATGAAAGATGAAACAATGCGGAAAGATGAAAGATGAAACAATGCGGAAAGATGAAAGATGAAACAATGCGGAAAGATGAAAGATGAAACAATGCGGAGAGATGAAAGATGAAACAATGCGGAAAGATGAAAGGTGAAACAATGCGGAAAGATGAAAGATGAAACAATGCGGAAAGATGAAAGATGAAACAATGCGGAAAGATGAATGATGAAACAATGCGGAAAGATGAAAGATGAAACAATGCGGAAAGATGAAACAATGCGGAAAGATGAAACAATGCGGAAAGATGAAACAATGCGGAAAGATGAAACAATGCGGAAAGATGAAACAATGCGGAAAGATGAAACAATGCGGAAAGATGAAAGATGAAACAATGCGTAAAGATGAAAGATGAAAGAATGCGGAAAGATGAAAGATGAAACAATGCGGAAAGATGAAAGATGAAACAATGCGGAAAGATGAAACAATGCGGAAAGATGAAACAATACGGAAAGATGAAACAATGCGGAAAGATGAAACAATGCGGAAAGATGAAACAATGCGGAAAGATGAAACAATGCGGAAAGATGAAACAATGCGGAAAGATGAAACAATGCGGAAAGATGAAACAATGCGGAAAGATGAAACAATGCGGAAAGATGAAACAATGCGGAAAGATGAAACATTGCGGAAAGATGAAACAATGCGGAAAGATGAAAGATGAAACAATGCGGAAAGATGAAAGATGAAACAATTCGGAAAGATGAAAGATGAAACAATGCGGAAAGATGAAAGATGAAACAATGCGGAAAGATGAAAGATGAAACAATGCGGAAAGATGAAAGATGAAACAATGCGGAAAGATGAAAGATGAAACAATGCGGAAAGATGAAAGATGAAAGAATGCGGAAAGATGAAAGATGAAACAATGCGGAAAGATGAAAGATGAAACAATGCATAAAGATGAAAGATGAAACAATGCGGAAAGATGAAAGATGAAACAATGCGGAAAGATGAAAGATGAAAAAATGCGGAAAGATGAAAGATGAAACAATGCGGAAAGATGAAAGATGAAAGAATGCGGAAGATGAAAGATGAAACAATGCGGAAAGATGAAAGATGAAACAATGCGGAAAGATGAAAGATGAAACAATGCGGAAAGATGAAAGATGAAAAAATGCGGAAAGATGAAAGATGAAACAATGCGGAAAGATGAAAGATGAAAGAATGCGAAAAGATGAAAGATGAAAGAATGCGGAAGATGAAAGATGAAACAATGCGGAAAGATGAAAGATGAAACAATGCGGAAAGATGAAAGATGAAACAATGCGGAAAGATGAAAGATGAAACAATGCGGAAAGATGAAAGATGAAACAATGCGGAAAGATGAAAGATGAAACAATGCGGAAAGATGAAAGATGAAACAATGCGGAAAGATGAAAGATGAAACAATGCGGAAAGATGAAAGATGAAAGAATGCGGAAAGATGAAAGATGAAACAATGCGGAAAGATGAAAGATGAAACAATGCATAAAGATGAAAGATGAAACAATGCGGAAAGATGAAAGATGAAACAATGCGGAAAGATGAAAGATGAAAAAATGCGGAAAGATGAAAGATGAAACAATGCGGAAAGATGAAAGATGAAAGAATGCGGAAGATGAAAGATGAAACAATGCGGAAAGATGAAAGATGAAACAATGCGGAAAGATGAAAGATGAAACAATGCGGAAAGATGAAAGATGAAAAAATGCGGAAAGATGAAAGATGAAACAATGCGGAAAGATGAAAGATGAAAGAATGCGAAAAGATGAAAGATGAAAGAATGCGGAAGATGAAAGATGAAACAATGCGGAAAGATGAAAGATGAAACAATGCGGAAAGATGAAAGATGAAACAATGCGGAAAGATGAAAGATGAAACAATGCGGAAAGATGAAAGATGAAAGAATGCGGAAGATGAAAGATGAAACAATGCGGAAAGATGAAAGATGAAAGAATGCGGAAAGATGAAAGATGAAACAATGCCGAAAGTTGAAAGATGAAACAATGCGGAAAGATGAAAGATGAAAGAATGCGGAAAGATGAAAGATGAAACAATGCGGAAAGATGAAAGATGAAACAATGCGGAAAGATGAAAGATGAAACAATGCGGAAAGATGAAAGATGAAACAATGCGGAAAGATGAAAGATGAAACAATGAGGAAAGATGAAAGATGAAACAATGCGGAAAGATGAAACAATGCGGAAAGATGAAAGATGAAACATTGCGGAAAGATGAAAGATGAAACAATGCGGAAAGATGAAAGATGAAACAATGCGGAAAGATGAAAGATGAAAGAATGCGGAAAGATGAAAGATGAAACAATGCGGAAAGATGAAAGATGAAACAATGCGGAAAGATGAAAGATGAAACAATGCAGAAAGATGAAAGATGAAACAATGCGGAAAGATGAAAGATGAAAGAATGCGAAAAGATGAAAGATGAAACAATGCGGAAAGATGAAAGATGAAACAATGCGGAAAGATGAAAGATGAAACAATGCGGAAAGATGAAAGATGAAACAATGCGGAAAGATGAAAGATGAAACAATGCGGAAAGATGAAACAATGCGGAAAGATGAAACAATGCGGAAAGATGAAACAATGCGGAAAGATGAAAGATGAAACAATGCGGAAAGATGAAAGATGAAAGAATGCGGAAAGATGAAAGATGAAACAATGCGGAAAGATGAAAGATGAAACAATGCATAAAGATGAAAGATGAAACAATGCGGAAAGATGAAAGATGAAACAATGCGGAAAGATGAAAGATGAAAAAATGCGGAAAGATGAAAGATGAAACAATGCGGAAAGGTGAAAGATAAAAGAATGCGGAAGATGAAAGATGAAACAATGCGGAAAGATGAAAGATGAAACAATGCGGAAAGATGAAAGATGAAACAATGCGGAAAGATGAAAGATGAAACAATGCGGAAAGATGAAACAATGCGGAAAGATGAAACAATGCGGAAAGATGAAACAATGCGGAAAGATGAAGCAATGCGGAAAGATGAAACAATGCGGAAAGATGAAACAATGCGGAAAGATGAAACAATGCGGAAAGATGAAACAATGCGGAAAGATGAAAGATGAAACAATGCGGAAAGATGAAAGATGAAAAAATGCGGAAAGATGAAACAATGCGGAAAGATGAAACAATGCGGAAAGATGAAACAATGCGGAAAGATGAAACAATGCGGAAAGATGAAACAATGCGGAAAGATGAAAGATGAAACATTGCGGAAAGATGAAAGATGAAACAATGCGGAAAGATGAAAGATGAAACAATGCGGAAAGATGAAAGATGAAACAATGCGGAAAGATGAAAGATGAAACAATGCGGAAAGATGAAAGATGAAACAATGCGGAAAGATGAAAGATGAAACAATGCGGAAAGATGAAAGATGAAACAATGCGGAAAGATGAAAGATGAAACAATGCGGAAAGATGAAAGATGAAACAATGCGGAAAGATGAAACATGAAACAATGCGGAAAGATGAAAGATGAAACAATGCGGAAAGATGAATGATGAAACAATGCGGAAAGATGAAAGATGAAACAATGCGGAAAGATGAAACAATGCGGAAAGATGAAACAATGCGGAAAGATGAAACAATGCGGAAAGATGAAACAATGCGGAAAGATGAAACAATGCGGAAAGATGAAAGATGAAACAATGCGGAAAGATGAAAGATGAAAGAATGCGGAAAGATGAAAGATGAAACAATGCGGAAAGATGAAAGATGAAACAATGCGGAAAGATGAAACAATGCGGAAAGATGAAACAATGCGGAAAGATGAAACAATGCGGAAAGATGAAACAATGCGGAAAGATGAAACAATGCGGAAAGATGAAACAATGCGGAAAGATGAAACAATGCGGAAAGATGAAACAATGCGGAAAGATGAAACAATGCGGAAAGATGAAACAATGCGGAAAGATGAAACAATGCGGAAAGATGAAACAATGCGGAAAGATGAAACAATGCGGAAAGATGAAACAATGCGGAAAGATGAAAGATGAAACAATGCAGAAAGATGAAAGATGAAACAATGCGGAAAGATGAAAGATGAAAGAATGCGAAAAGATGAAAGATGAAACAATGCGGAAAGATGAAAGATGAAACAATGCGGAAAGATGAAAGATGAAAGAATGCGGAAAGATGAAAGATGAAACAATTCGGAAAGATGAAACAATGCGGAAAGATGAAAGATGAAACAATGCGGAAAGATGAAAGATGAAACAATGCGGAAAGATGAAAGATGAAACAATGCGGAAAGATGAAAGATGAAAGAATGCGGAAAGATGAAAGATGAAACAATGCGGAAAGATGAAAGATGAAACAATGCGGAAAGATGAAAGATGAAACAATACAGAAATATGAAAGATGAAACAATGCGGAAAGATGAAAGATGAAAGAATGCGAAAAGATGAAAGATGAAACAATGCGGAAAGATGAAAGATGAAACAATGCGGAAAGATGAAAGATGAAAGAATGCGGAAAGATGAAAGATGAAACAATTCGGAAAGATGAAACAATGCGGAAAGATGAAAGATGAAACAATGCGGAAAGATGAAAGATGAAACAATGCGGAAAGATGAAAGATGAAACAATGCGGAAAGATGAAAGATGAAACAATGCGGAAAGATGAAAGATGAAACAATGCGGAAAGATGAAAGATGAAACAATGCGGAAAGATGAAAGATGAAACAATGCGGAAAGATGAAAGATGAAACAATGCGGAAAGATGAAAGATGAAACAATGCGGAAAGATGAAAGATGAAACAATGCGGAAAGATGAAAGATGAAACAATGCGGAAAGATGAAAGATGAAAGAATGCGGAAAGATGAAAGATGAAACAATGCGGAAAGATGAAAGATGAAACAATGCATAAAGATGAAAGATGAAACAATGCGGAAAGATGAAAGATGAAACAATGCGGAAAGATGAAAGATGAAAAAATGCGGAAAGATGAAAGATGAAACAATGCGGAAAGATGAAAGATGAAAGAATGCGGAAGATGAAAGATGAAACAATGCGGAAAGATGAAAGATGAAACAATGCGGAAAGATGAAAGATGAAACAATGCGGAAAGATGAAAGATGAAAAAATGCGGAAAGATGAACGATGAAACAATGCGGAAAGATGAAAGATGAAAAAATGCGGAAAGATGAAAGATGAAACAATGCGGAAAGGTGAAAGATAAAAGAATGCGGAAGATGAAAGATGAAACAATGCGGAAAGATGAAAGATGAAACAATGCGGAAAGATGAAAGATGAAACAATGCGGAAAGATGAAAGATGAAACAATGCGGAAAGATGAAACAATGCGGAAAGATGAAACAATGCGGAAAGATGAAACAATGCGGAAAGATGAAGCAATGCGGAAAGATGAAACAATGCGGAAAGATGAAACAATGCGGAAAGATGAAACAATGCGGAAAGATGAAACAATGCGGAAAGATGAAAGATGAAACAATGCGGAAAGATGAAAGATGAAAAAATGCGGAAAGATGAAACAATGCGGAAAGATGAAACAATGCGGAAAGATGAAAGATGAAACATTGCGGAAAGATGAAAGATGAAACAATGCGGAAAGATGAAAGATGAAACAATGCGGAAAGATGAAAGATGAAACAATGCGGAAAGATGAAAGATGAAACAATGCGGAAAGATGAAAGATGAAACAATGCGGAAAGATGAAAGATGAAACAATGCGGAAAGATGAAAGATGAAACAATGCGGAAAGATGAAAGATGAAACAATGCGGAAAGATGAAAGATGAAACAATGCGGAAAGATGAAAGATGAAACAATGCGGAAAGATGAATGATGAAACAATGCGGAAAGATGAAAGATGAAACAATGCGGAAAGATGAAACAATGCGGAAAGATGAAACAATGCGGAAAGATGAAACAATGCGGAAAGATGAAACAATGCGGAAAGATGAAACAATGCGGAAAGATGAAACAATGCGGAAAGATGAAAGATGAAACAATGCGGAAAGATGAAAGATGAAAGAATGCGGAAAGATGAAAGATGAAACAATGCGGAAAGATGAAAGATGAAACAATGCGGAAAGATGAAACAATGCGGAAAGATGAAACAATGCGGAAAGATGAAACAATGCGGAAAGATGAAACAATGCGGAAAGATGAAACAATGCGGAAAGATGAAACAATGCGGAAAGATGAAACAATGCGGAAAGATGAAACAATGCGGAAAGATGAAACAATGCGGAAAGATGAAACAATGCGGAAAGATGAAACAATGCGGAAAGATGAAACAATGCGGAAAGATGAAACAATGCGGAAAGATGAAACAATGCGGAAAGATGAAACAATGCGGAAAGATGAAACAATGCGGAAAGATGAAACAATGCGGAAAGATGAAACAATGCGGAAAGATGAAACAATGCGGAAAGATGAAACAATGCGGAAAGATGAAACAATGCGGAAAGATGAAACAATGCGGAAAGATGAAACAATGCGGAAAGATGAAAGATGAAACAATGCAGAAAGATGAAAGATGAAACAATGCGGAAAGATGAAAGATGAAAGAATGCGAAAAGATGAAAGATGAAACAATGCGGAAAGATGAAAGATGAAACAATGCGGAAAGATGAAAGATGAAAGAATGCGGAAAGATGAAAGATGAAACAATTCGGAAAGATGAAACAATGCGGAAAGATGAAAGATGAAACAATGCGGAAAGCTGAAAGATGAAACAATGCGGAAAGATGAAAGATGAAACAATGCGGAAAGATGAAAGATGAAACAATGCGGAAAGATGAAAGATGAAACAATGCGGAAAGATGAAAGATGAAACAATGCGGAAAGATGAAAGATGAAACAATGCGGAAAGATGAAAGATGAAACAATGCGGAAAGATGAAAGATGAAACAATGCGGAAAGATGAAAGATGAAACAATGCGGAAAGATGAAAGATGAAACAATGCGGAAAGATGAAAGATGAAACAATGCGGAAAGATGAAAGATGAAAGAATGCGGAAAGATGAAAGATGAAACAATGCGGAAAGATGAAAGATGAAACAATGCATAAAGATGAAAGATGAAACAATGCGGAAAGATGAAAGATGAAACAATGCGGAAAGATGAAAGATGAAAAAATGCGGAAAGATGAAAGATGAAACAATGCGGAAAGATGAAAGATGAAAGAATGCGGAAGATGAAAGATGAAACAATGCGGAAAGATGAAAGATGAAACAATGCGGAAAGATGAAAGATGAAACAATGCGGAAAGATGAAAGATGAAAAAATGCGGAAAGATGAAAGATGAAACAATGCGGAAAGATGAAAGATGAAAGAATGCGAAAAGATGAAAGATGAAAGAATGCGGAAGATGAAAGATGAAACAATGCGGAAAGATGAAAGATGAAACAATGCGGAAAGATGAAAGATGAAACAATGCGGAAAGATGAAAGATGAAACAATGCGGAAAGATGAAAGATGAAAGAATGCGGAAGATGAAAGATGAAACAATGCGGAAAGATGAAAGATGAAAGAATGCGGAAAGATGAAAGATGAAACAATGCCGAAAGATGAAAGATGAAACAATGCGGAAAGATGAAAGATGAAAGAATGCGGAAAGATGAAAGATGAAACAATGCGGAAAGATGAAAGATGAAACAATGCGGAAAGATGAAAGATGAAACAATGCGGAAAGATGAAAGATGAAACAATGCGGAAAGATGAAAGATGAAACAATGAGGAAAGATGAAAGATGAAACAATGCGGAAAGATGAAACAATGCGGAAAGATGAAACAATGCGGAAAGATGAAACAATGCGGAAAGATGAAAGATGAAACATTGCGGAAAGATGAAAGATGAAACAATGCGGAAAGATGAAAGATGAAACAATGCGGAAAGATGAAAGATGAAAGAATGCGGAAAGATGAAAGATGAAACAATGCGGAAAGATGAAAGATGAAACAATGCGGAAAGATGAAAGATGAAACAATGCAGAAAGATGAAAGATGACTCAATGCGGAAAGATGAAAGATGAAAGAATGCGAAAAGATGAAAGATGAAACAATGCGGAAAGATGAAAGATGAAACAATGCGGAAAGATGAAAGATGAAAGAATGCGGAAAGATGAAAGATGAAACAATTCGGAAAGATGAAACAATGCGGAAAAATGAAAGATGAAACAATGCGGAAAGATGAAAGATGAAACAATGCGGAAAGATGAAAGATGAAACAATGCGGAAAGATGAAAGATGAAACAATGCGGAAAGATGAAAGATGAAACAATGCGGAAAGATGAAAGATGAAACAATGCGGAAAGATGAAAGATGAAACAATGCGGAAAGATGAAAGATGAAACAATGCGGAAAGATGAAAGATGAAACAATGCGGAAAGATGAAAGATGAAAGAATGCGGAAAGATGAAAGATGAAACAATGCGGAAAGATGAAAGATGAAACAATGCATAAAGATGAAAGATGAAACAATGCGGAAAGATGAAAGATGAAACAATGCGGAAAGATGAAAGATGAAACAATGCGGAAAGATGAAAGATGAAAAAATGCGGAAAGATGAAAGATGAAACAATGCGGAAAGATGAAAGATGAAAAAATGCGGAAAGATGAAAGATGAAACAATGCGGAAAAGTGAAAGATAAAAGAATGCGGAAGATGAAAGATGAAACAATGCGGAAAGATGAAAGATGAAACAATGCGGAAAGATGAAAGATGAAACAATGCGGAAAGATGAAAGATGAAACAATGCGGAAAGATGAAAGATGAAACAATGCGGAAAGATGAAAGATGAAACAATGCGGAAAGATGAAACAATGCGGAAAGATGAAACAATGCGGAAAGATGAAACAATGCGGAAAGATGAAGCAATGCGGAAAGATGAAACAATGCGGAAAGATGAAACAATGCGGAAAGATGAAACAATGCGGAAAGATGAAACAATGCGGAAAGATGAAAGATGAAACAATGCGGAAAGATGAAAGATGAAAAAATGCGGAAAGATGAAACAATGCGGAAAGATGAAACAATGCGGAAAGATGAAACAATGCGGAAAGATGAAACAATGCGGAAAGATGAAAGATGAAACATTGCGGAAAGATGAAAGATGAAACAATGCGGAAAGATGAAAGATGAAACCATGCGGAAAGATGAAAGATGAAACAATGCGGAAAGATGAAAGATGAAACAATGCGGAAAGATGAAAGATGAAACAATGCGGAAAGATGAAAGATGAAACAATGCGGAAAGATGAAAGATGAAACAATGCGGAAAGATGAAAGATGAAACAATGCGGAAAGATGAAAGATGAAACAATGCGGAAAGATGAAAGATGAAACAATGCGGAAAGATGAAAGATGAAACAATGCGGAAAGATGAATGATGAAACAATGCGGAAAGATGAAAGATGAAACAATGCGGAAAGATGAAACAATGCGGAAAGATGAAACAATGCGGAAAGATGAAACAATGCGGAAAGATTAAACAATGCGGAAAGATGAAACAATGCGGAAAGATGAAACAATGCGGAAAGATGAAACAATGCGGAAAGATGAAAGATGAAACAATGCGGAAAGATGAAAGATGAAACAATGCGGAAAGATGAAAGATGAAACAATGCGGAAAGATGAAACAATGCGGAAAGATGAAACAATGCGGAAAGATGAAACAATGCGGAAAGATGAAACAATGCGGAAAGATGAAACAATGCGGAAAGATGAAACAATGCGGAAAGATGAAACAATGCGGAAAGATGAAACAATGCGGAAAGATGAAACAATGCGGAAAGATGAAACAATGCGGAAAGATGAAACAATGCGGAAAGATGAAACAATGCGGAAAGATGAAACAATGCGGAAAGATGAAACAATGCGGAAAGATGAAACAATGCGGAAAGATGAAACAATGCGGAAAGATGAAACAATGCGGAAAGATGAAACAATGCGGAAAGATGAAACAATGCGGAAAGATGAAACAATGCGGAAAGATGAAACAATGCGGAAAGATGAAACAATGCGGAAAGATGAAACAATGCGGAAAGATGAAACAATGCGGAAAGATGAAAGATGAAACAATGCAGAAAGATGAAAGATGAAACAATGCGGAAAGATGAAAGATGAAAGAATGCGAAAAGATGAAAGATGAAACAATGCGGAAAGATGAAAGATGAAACAATGCGGAAAGATGAAAGATGAAAGAATGCGGAAAGATGAAAGATGAAACAATTCGGAAAGATGAAACAATGCGGAAAGATGAATGATGAAACAATGCGGAAAGATGAAAGATGAAACAATGCGGAAAGATGAAAGATGAAACAATGCGGAAAGATGAAAGATGAAACAATGCGGAAAGATGAAAGATGAAACAATGCGGAAAGATGAAAGATGAAACAATGCGGAAAGATGAAAGATGAAACAATGCGGAAAGATGAAAGATGAAACAATGCGGAAAGATGAAAGATGAAACAATGCGGAAAGATGAAAGATGAAAGAATGCGGAAAGATGAAAGATGAAACAATGCGGAAAGATGAAAGATGAAACAATGCATAAAGATGAAAGATGAAACAATGCGGAAAGATGAAAGATGAAACAATGCGGAAAGATGAAAGATGAAAAAATGCGGAAAGATGAAAGATGAAACAATGCGGAAAGATGAAAGATGAAAGAATGCGGAAGATGAAAGATGAAACAATGCGGAAAGATGAAAGATGAAACAATGCGGAAAGATGAAAGATGAAACAATGCGGAAAGATGAAAGATGAAAAAATGCGGAAAGATGAAAGATGAAACAATGCGGAAAGATGAAAGATGAAAGAATGCGAAAAGATGAAAGATGAAAGAATGCGGAAGATGAAAGATGAAACAATGCGGAAAGATGAAAGATGAAACAATGCGGAAAGATGAAAGATGAAACAATGCGGAAAGATGAAAGATGAAACAATGCGGAAAGATGAAAGATGAAAGAATGCGGAAGATGAAAGATGAAACAATGCGGAAAGATGAAAGATGAAAGAATGCGGAAAGATGAAAGATGAAACAATGCCGAAAGATGAAAGATGAAACAATGCGGAAAGATGAAATATGAAAGAATGCGGAAAGATGAAAGATGAAACAATGCGGAAAGATGAAAGATGAAACAATGCGGAAAGATGAAAGATGAAACAATGCGGAAAGATGAAAGATGAAACAATGTGGAAAGATGAAAGATGAAACAATGAGGAAAGATGAAAGATGAAACAATGCGGAAAGATGAAAGATGAAACATTGCGGAAAGATGAAAGATGAAACAATGCGGAAAGATGAAAGATGAAACAATGCGGAAAGATGAAAGATGAAAGAATGCGGAAAGATGAAAGATGAAACAATGCGGAAAGATGAAAGATGAAACAATGCGGAAAGATGAAAGATGAAACAATGCAGAAAGATGAAAGATGAAACAATGCGGAAAGATGAAAGATGAAAGAATGCGAAAAGATGAAAGATGAAACAATGCGGAAAGATCAAAGATGAAACAATGCGGAAAGATGAAAGATGAAAGAATGCGGAAAGATGAAAGATGAAACAATTCGGAAAGATGAAACAATGCGGAAAGATGAAAGATGAAACAATGCGGAAAGATGAAAGATGAAACAATGCGGAAAGATGAAAGATGAAACAATGCGGAAAGATGAAAGATGAAACAATGCGGAAAGATGAAAGATGAAACAATGCGGAAAGATGAAAGATGAAACAATGCGGAAAGATGAAAGATGAAACAATGCGGAAAGATGAAAGATGAAACAATGCGGAAAGATGAAAGATGAAACAATGCGGAAAGATGAAAGATGAAACAATGCGGAAAGATGAAAGATGAAACAATGCGGAAAGATGAAAGATGAAACAATGCGGAAAGATGAAAGATGAAACAATGCGGAAAGATGAAAGATGAAAGAATGCGGAAAGATGAAAGATGAAACAATGCGGAAAGATGAAAGATGAAACAATGCATAAAGATGAAAGATGAAACAATGCGGAAAGATGAAAGATGAAACAATGCGGAAAGATGAAAGATGAAAAAATGCGGAAAGATGAAAGATGAAACAATGCGGAAAGATGAAAGATGAAAGAATGCGGAAGATGAAAGATGAAACAATGCGGAAAGATGAAAGATGAAACAATGCGGAAAGATGAAAGATGAAACAATGCGGAAAGATGAAAGATGAAAAAATGCGGAAAGATGAAAGATGAAACAATGCGGAAAGATGAAAGATGAAAAAATGCGGAAAGATGAAAGATGAAACAATGCGGAAAGGTGAAAGATAAAAGAATGCGGAAGATGAAAGATGAAACAATGCGGAAAGATGAAAGATGAAACAATGCGGAAAGATGAAAGATGAAACAATGCGGAAAGATGAAAGATGAAACAATGCGGAAAGATGAAACAATGCGGAAAGATGAAACAATGCGGAAAGATGAAACAATGCGGAAAGATGAAGCAATGCGGAAAGATGAAACAATGCGGAAAGATGAAACAATGCGGAAAGATGAAACAATGCGGAAAGATGAAACAATGCGGAAAGATGAAACAATGCGGAAAGATGAAAGATGAAAAAATGCGGAAAGATGAAACAATGCGGAAAGATGAAACAATGCGGAAAGATGAAACAATGCGGAAAGATGAAAGATGAAACATTGCGGAAAGATGAAAGATGAAACAATGCGGAAAGATGAAAGATGAAACAATGCGGAAAGATGAAAGATGAAACAATGCGGAAAGATGAAAGATGAAACAATGCGGAAAGATGAAAGATGAAACAATGCGGAAAGATGAAAGATGAAACAATGCGGAAAGATGAAAGATGAAACAATGCGGAAAGATGAAAGATGAAACAATGCGGAAAGATGAAAGATGAAACAATGCGGAAAGATGAAAGATGAAACAATGCGGAAAGATGAAAGATGAAACAATGCGGAAAGATGAATGATGAAACAATGCGGAAAGATGAAAGATGAAACAATGCGGAAAGATGAAACAATGCGGAAAGATGAAACAATGCGGAAAGATGAAACAATGCGGAAAGATGAAACAATGCGGAAAGATGAAAGATGAAACAATGCGGAAAGATGAAAGATGAAAGAATGCGGAAAGATGAAAGATGAAACAATGCGGAAAGATGAAAGATGAAACAATGCGGAAAGATGAAACAATGCGGAAAGATGAAAAAATGCGGAAAGATGAAACAATGCGGAAAGATGAAACAATGCGGAAAGATGAAACAATGCGGAAAGATGAAACAATGCGGAAAGATGAAACAATGCGGAAAGATGAAACAATGCGGAAAGATGAAACAATGCGGAAAGATGAAACAATGCGGAAAGATGAAACAATGCGGAAAGATGAAACAATGCGGAAAGATGAAACAATGCGGAAAGATGAAACAATGCGGAAAGATGAAACAATGCGGAAAGATGAAACAATGCGGAAAGATGAAACAATGCGGAAAGATGAAACAATGCGGAAAGATGAAACAATGCGGAAAGATGAAAGATGAAACAATGCGGAAAGATGAAAGATGAAAAAATGCGGAAAGATGAAAGATGAAACAATGCGGAAAGATGAAAGATGAAAAAATGCGGAAAGATGAAAGATGAAACAATGCGGAAAGATATAAGATGAAAGAATGCGGAAGATAAAAGATGAAACAATGCGGAAAGATGAAAGATGAAACAATGCGGAAAGATGAAAGATGAAAAAATGCGGAAAGATGAAAGATGAAACAATGCGGAAAGATGAAAGAATTCGGAAGATGAAAGATGAAACAATGCGGAAAGATGAAACAAAGCGGAAAGATGAAAGATGAAACAATGCGGAAAGATGAAAGATGAAACAATGCGGAAAGATGAAAGATGAAACAATGCGGAAAGATGAAAGATGAAACAATGCGGAAAGATGAAAGATGAAACAATGCGGAAAGATGAAACAATGCGGAAAGATGAAACAATGCGGAAAGATGAAACAATGCGGAAAGATGAAACAATGCGGAAAGATGAAACAATGCGGAAAGATGAAACAATGCGGAAAGATGAAACAATGCGGAAAGATGAAACAATGCGGAAAGATGAAACAATGCGGAAAGATGAAACAATGCGGAAAGATGAAACAATGCGGAAAGATGAAACAATGCGGAAAGATGAAACAATGCGGAAAGATGAAACAATGCGGAAAGATGAAACAATGCGGAAAGATGAAACAATGCGGAAAGATGAAACAATGCGGAAAGATGAAACAATGCGGAAAGATGAAACAATGCGGAAAGATGAAACAATGCGGAAAGATGAAACAATGCGGAAAGATGAAACAATGCGGAAAGATGAAACAATGCGGAAAGATGAAAGATGAAACAATGCAGAAAGATGAAAGATGAAACAATGCGGAAAGATGAAAGATGAAAGAATGCGAAAAGATGAAAGATGAAACAATGCGGAAAGATGAAAGATGAAACAATGCGGAAAGATGAAAGATGAAAGAATGCGGAAAGATGAAAGATGAAACAATTCGGAAAGATGAAACAATGCGGAAAGATGAATGATGAAACAATGCGGAAAGATGAAAGATGAAACAATGCGGAAAGATGAAAGATGAAACAATGCGGAAAGATGAAAGATGAAACAATGCGGAAAGATGAAAGATGAAACAATGCGGAAAGATGAAAGATGAAACAATGCGGAAAGATGAAAGATGAAACAATGCGGAAAGATGAAAGATGAAACAATGCGGAAAGATGAAAGATGAAACAATGCGGAAAGATGAAAGATGAAAGAATGCGGAAAGATGAAAGATGAAACAATGCGGAAAGATGAAAGATGAAACAATGCATAAAGATGAAAGATGAAACAATGCGGAAAGATGAAAGATGAAACAATGCGGAAAGATGAAAGATGAAAAAATGCGGAAAGATGAAAGATGAAACAATGCGGAAAGATGAAAGATGAAAGAATGCGGAAGATGAAAGATGAAACAATGCGGAAAGATGAAAGATGAAACAATGCGGAAAGATGAAAGATGAAACAATGCGGAAAGATGAAAGATGAAAAAATGCGGAAAGATGAAAGATGAAACAATGCGGAAAGATGAAAGATGAAAGAATGCGAAAAGATGAAAGATGAAAGAATGCGGAAGATGAAAGATGAAACAATGCGGAAAGATGAAAGATGAAACAATGCGGAAAGATGAAAGATGAAACAATGCGGAAAGATGAAAGATGAAACAATGCGGAAAGATGAAAGATGAAAGAATGCGGAAGATGAAAGATGAAACAATGCGGAAAGATGAAAGATGAAAGAATGCGGAAAGATGAAAGATGAAACAATGCCGAAAGATGAAAGATGAAACAATGCGGAAAGATGAAAGATGAAAGAATGCGGAAAGATGAAAGATGAAACAATGCGGAAAGATGAAAGATGAAACAATGCGGAAAGATGAAAGATGAAACAATGCGGAAAGATGAAAGATGAAACAATGTGGAAAGATGAAAGATGAAACAATGAGGAAAGATGAAAGATGAAACAATGCGGAAAGATGAAAGATGAAACATTGCGGAAAGATGAAAGATGAAACAATGCGGAAAGATGAAAGATGAAACAATGCGGAAAGATGAAAGATGAAAGAATGCGGAAAGATGAAAGATGAAACAATGCGGAAAGATGAAAGATGAAACAATGCGGAAAGATGAAAGATGAAACAATGCAGAAAGATGAAAGATGAAACAATGCGGAAAGATGAAAGATGAAAGAATGCGAAAAGATGAAAGATGAAACAATGCGGAAAGATCAAAGATGAAACAATGCGGAAAGATGAAAGATGAAAGAATGCGGAAAGATGAAAGATGAAACAATTCGGAAAGATGAAACAATGCGGAAAGATGAAAGATGAAACAATGCGGAAAGATGAAAGATGAAACAATGCGGAAAGATGAAAGATGAAACAATGCGGAAAGATGAAAGATGAAACAATGCGGAAAGATGAAAGATGAAACAATGCGGAAAGATGAAAGATGAAACAATGCGGAAAGATGAAAGATGAAACAATGCGGAAAGATGAAAGATGAAACAATGCGGAAAGATGAAAGATGAAACAATGCGGAAAGATGAAAGATGAAACAATGCGGAAAGATGAAAGATGAAACAATGCGGAAAGATGAAAGATGAAACAATGCGGAAAGATGAAAGATGAAACAATGCGGAAAGATGAAAGATGAAAGAATGCGGAAAGATGAAAGATGAAACAATGCGGAAAGATGAAAGATGAAACAATGCATAAAGATGAAAGATGAAACAATGCGGAAAGATGAAAGATGAAACAATGCGGAAAGATGAAAGATGAAAAAATGCGGAAAGATGAAAGATGAAACAATGCGGAAAGATGAAAGATGAAAGAATGCGGAAGATGAAAGATGAAACAATGCGGAAAGATGAAAGATGAAACAATGCGGAAAGATGAAAGATGAAACAATGCGGAAAGATGAAAGATGAAAAAATGCGGAAAGATGAAAGATGAAACAATGCGGAAAGATGAAAGATGAAAAAATGCGGAAAGATGAAAGATGAAACAATGCGGAAAGGTGAAAGATAAAAGAATGCGGAAGATGAAAGATGAAACAATGCGGAAAGATGAAAGATGAAACAATGCGGAAAGATGAAAGATGAAACAATGCGGAAAGATGAAAGATGAAACAATGCGGAAAGATGAAACAATGCGGAAAGATGAAACAATGCGGAAAGATGAAACAATGCGGAAAGATGAAGCAATGCGGAAAGATGAAACAATGCGGAAAGATGAAACAATGCGGAAAGATGAAACAATGCGGAAAGATGAAACAATGCGGAAAGATGAAACAATGCGGAAAGATGAAAGATGAAAAAATGCGGAAAGATGAAACAATGCGGAAAGATGAAACAATGCGGAAAGATGAAACAATGCGGAAAGATGAAAGATGAAACATTGCGGAAAGATGAAAGATGAAACAATGCGGAAAGATGAAAGATGAAACATTGCGGAAAGATGAAAGATGAAACAATGCGGAAAGATGAAAGATGAAACAATGCGGAAAGATGAAAGATGAAACAATGCGGAAAGATGAAAGATGAAACAATGCGGAAAGATGAAAGATGAAACAATGCGGAAAGATGAAAGATGAAACAATGCGGAAAGATGAAAGATGAAACAATGCGGAAAGATGAAAGATGAAACAATGCGGAAAGATGAAAGATGAAACAATGCGGAAAGATGAAAGATGAAACAATGCGGAAAGATGAAAGATGAAACAATGCGGAAAGATGAATGATGAAACAATGCGGAAAGATGAAAGATGAAACAATGCGGAAAGATGAAACAATGCGGAAAGATGAAACAATGCGGAAAGATGAAACAATGCGGAAAGATGAAACAATGCGGAAAGATGAAAGATCAAACAATGCGGAAAGATGAAAGATGAAAGAATGCGGAAAGATGAAAGATGAAACAATGCGGAAAGATGAAAGATGAAACAATGCGGAAAGATGAAACAATGCGGAAAGATGAAAAAATGCGGAAAGATGAAACAATGCGGAAAGATGAAACAATGCGGAAAGATGAAACAATGCGGAAAGATGAAACAATGCGGAAAGATGAAACAATGCGGAAAGATGAAACAATGCGGAAAGATGAAACAATGCGGAAAGATGAAACAATGCGGAAAGATGAAACAATGCGGAAAGATGAAACAATGCGGAAAGATGAAACAATGCGGAAAGATGAAACAATGCGGAAAGATGAAACAATGCGGAAAGATGAAACAATGCGGAAAGATGAAACAATGCGGAAAGATGAAACAATGCGGAAAGATGAAACAATGCGGAAAGATGAAAGATGAAACAATGCGGAAAGATGAAAGATGAAAAAATGCGGAAAGATGAAAGATGAAACAATGCGGAAAGATGAAAGATGAAAAAATGCGGAAAGATGAAAGATGAAACAATGCGGAAAGATATAAGATGAAAGAATGCGGAAGATAAAAGATGAAACAATGCGGAAAGATGAAAGATGAAACAATGCGGAAAGATGAAAGATGAAAAAATGGGGAAAGATGAAAGATGAAACAATGCGGAAAGATGAAAGAATTCGGAAGATGAAAGATGAAACAATGCGGAAAGATGAAACAAAGCGGAAAGATGAAAGATGAAACAATGCGGAAAGATGAAAGATGAAACAATGCGGAAAGATGAAAGATGAAACAATGCGGAAAGATGAAAGATGAAACAATGCGGAAAGATGAAAGATGAAACAATGCGGAAAGATGAAACAATGCGGAAAGATGAAACAATGCGGAAAGATGAAACAATGCGGAAAGATGAAACAATGCGGAAAGATGAAACAATGCGGAAAGATGAAACAATGCGGAAAGATGAAACAATGCGGAAAGATGAAACAATGCGGAAAGATGAAACAATGCGGAAAGATGAAACAATGCGGAAAGATGAAACAATGCGGAAAGATGAAACAATGCGGAAAGATGAAACAATGCGGAAAGATGAAACAATGCGGAAAGATGTAACAATGCGGAAAGATGAAACAATGCGGAAAGATGAAACAATGCGGAAAGATGAAACAATGCGGAAAGATGAAAGATGAAACAATGCGGAAAGATGAAAGATGAAAAAATGCGGAAAGATGAAAGATGAAACAATGCGGAAAGATGAAAGAATGCGGAAGATGAAAGATGAAACAATGCGGAAAGATGAAACAAAGCGGAAAGATGAAAGATGAAACAATGCGGAAAGATGAAAGATGAAACAATGCGGAAAGATGAAACAATGCGGAAAGATGAAACAATGCGGAAAGATGAAACAATGCGGAAAGATGAAACAATGCGGAAAGATGAAACAATGCGGAAAGATGAAACAATGCGGGAAGATGAAACAATGCGGAAAGATGAAACAATGCGGAAAGATGAAACAATGCGGAAAGATGAAACAATGCGGAAAGATGAAACAATGCGGAAAGATGAAACAATGCGGAAAGATGAAACAATGCGGAAAGATGAAACAATGCGGAAAGATGAAACAATGCGGAAAGATGAAAGATGAAAGAATGCGGAAAGATGAAAGATGAAACAATGCGGAAAGATGAAAGATGAAAAAATGCGGAAAGATGAAAGATGAAACAATGCGGAAAGATGAAAGATGAAAAAATGCGGAAAGATGAAAGATGAAACAATGCGGAAAGATGAAAGATGAAAGAATGCGGAAGATGAAAGATGAAACAATGCGGAAAGATGAAACAATGCGGAAAGATGAAACAATGCGGAAAGATGAAACAATGCGGAAAGATGAAACAATGCGGAAAGATGAAACAATGCGGAAAGATGAAACAATGCGGAAAGATGAAACAATGCGGAAAGATGAAACAATGCGGAAAGATGAAACAATGCGGAAAGATGAAACAATGCGGAAAGATGAAACAATGCGGAAAGATGAAACAATGCGGAAAGATGAAAGATGAAAGAATGCGGAAAGATGAAAGATGAAACAATGCGGAAAGATGAAACAATGCGGAAAGATGAAAGATGAAACAATGCGGAAAGATGAAAGATGAAAAAATGCGGAAAGATGAAAGATGAAACAATGCGGAAAGATGAAAGATGAAAGAATGCGGAAGATGAAAGATGAAACAATGCGGAAAGATGAAAGATGAAACAATGCGGAAAGATGAAAGATGAAACAATGCGGAAAGATGAAAGATGAAACAATGCGGAAAGATGAAAGATGAAAAAATGCGGAAAGATGAAAGATGAAACAATGCGGAAAGATGAAAGATGAAAGAATGCGGAAAGATGAATGATGAAACAATGCGGAAAGATGAAAGATGAAACAATGCGGAAAGATGAAACAATGCGGAAAGATGAAACAATGCGGAAAGATGAAACAATGCGGAAAGATGAAACAATGCGGAATGATGAAACAATGCGGAAAGATGAAACAATGCGGAAAGATGAAACAATGCGGAAAGATGAAACAATGCGGAAAGATGAAACAATGCGGAAAGATGAAACAATGCGGAAAGATGAAAGATGAAACATTGCGGAAAGATGAAAGATGAAACAATGCGGAAAGATGAAAGATGAAACAATGCGGAAAGATGAAAGATGAAACAATGCGGAAAGATGAAAGATGAAACAATGCGGAAAGATGAAACAATGCGGAAAGATGAAACAATGCGGAAAGATGAAAGATGAAACAATGCGGAAAGATGAAAGATGAAAAAATGCGGAAAGATGAAAGATGAAACAATGCGGAAAGATGAAAGATGAAAAAATGCGGAAAGATGAAAGATGAAACAATGCGGAAAGATGAAAGATGAAAGAATGCGGAAGATGAAAGATGAAACAATGCGGAAAGATGAAAGATGAAACAATGCGGAAAGATGAAAGATGAAACAATGCGGAAAGATGAAAGATGAAAGAATGCGGAAAGATGAAAGATGAAACAATGCGGAAAGATGAAAGATGAAACAATGCGGAAAGATGAAAAATGAAAGAATGCGGAAGATGAAAGATGACACAATGCGGAAAGATGAAAGATGAAACAATGCGGAAAGATGAAAGATGAAAGAATGCGGAAATATGAAAGATGAAACAATGCGGAAAGATGAAAGATGAAACAATGCGGAAAGATGAAAGATGAAACAATGCGGAAAGATGAAAGATGAAACAATGAGGAAAGATGAAAGATGAAACAATGCGGAAAGATGAAACAATGCGGAAAGATGAAAGATGAAACATTGCGGAAAGATGAAAGATGAAACAAAGCGGAAAGATGAAAGATGAAACAATGCGGAAAGATGAAAGATGAAAGAATGCGGAAAGATGAAAGATGAAACAATGCGGAAAGATGAAAGATGAAACAATGCGGAAAGATGAAAGATGAAACAATGCAGAAAGATGAAAGATGAAACAATGCGGAAAGATGAAAGATGAAAGAATGCGGAAGGATGAAAGATGAAACAATGCGGAAAGATGAAAGATGAAACAATGCGGAAAGATGAAAGATGAAAGAATGCGGAAAGATGAAAGATGAAACAATTCGGAAAGATGAAAGATGAAACAATGCGGAAAGATGAAAGATGAAACAATGCGGAAAGATGAAAGATGAAACAATGCGGAAAGATGAAAGATGAAACAATGCGGAAAGATGAAAGATGAAACAATGCGGAAAGATGAAAGATGAAACAATGCGGAAAGATGAAAGATGAAACAATGCGGAAAGATGAAAGATGAAACAATGCGGAAAGATGAAACAATGCGGAAAGATGAAACAATGCGGAAAGATGAAAGATGAAACAATGCGGAAAGATGAAAGATGAAACAATGCGGAAAGATGAAAGATGAAACAATGCGGAAAGATGAAAGATGAAAGAATGCGGAAAGATGAAAGATGAAACAATGCGGAAAGATGAAAGATGAAACAATGCATAAAGATGAAAGATGAAACAATGCGGAAAGATGAAAGATGAAACAATGCGGAAAGATGAAAGATGAAAATATGCGGAAAGATGAAAGATGAAACAATGCGGAAAGATGAAAGATGAAAGAATGCGGAAGATGAAAGATGAAACAATGCGGAAAGATGAAAGATGAAACAATGCGGAAAGATGAAAGATGAAACAATGCGGAAAGATGAAAGATGAAAAAAAGCGGAAAGATGAAAGATGAAACAATGCGGAAAGATGAAAGATGAAAAAATGCGGAAAGATGAAAGATGAAACAATGCGGAAAGGTGAAAGATAAAAGAATGCGGAAGATGAAAGATGAAACAATGCGGAAAGATGAAACAATGCGGAAAGATGAAAGATGAAACAATGCGGAAAGATGAAAGATGAAACAATGCGGAAAGATGAAAGATGAAACAATGCGGAAAGATGAAAGATGAAACAATGCGGAAAGATGAAAGATGAAACAATGCGGAAAGATGAAAGATGAAAGAATGCGGAAAGATGAAAGATGAAACAATGCGTAAAGATGAAAGATGAAACAATTCGGAAAGATGGAAGATGAAAGAATGCGGAAGATGAAAGATGAAACAATGCGGAAAGATGAAAGATGAAACAATGCGGAAAGATGAAAGATGAAACAATGCGGAAAGATGAAAGATGAAAAAATGCGGAAAGATGAAAGATGAAACAATGCGGAAAGATGAAAGATGAAAAAATGCGGAAAGATGAAACATGAAACAATGCGGAAGATGAAAGATGAAACAATGCGGAAAGATGCAACAATGCGGAAAGATGAAAGATGAAACAATGCGGAAAGATGAAAGATGAAACAATGCGGAAAGATGAAAGATGAAACAATGCGGAAAGATGAAAGATGAAACAATGCGGAAAGATGAAAGATGAAACAATGCGGAAAGATGAAAGATGAAACAATGCGGAAAGATGAAAGATGAAAGAATGCGGAAAGATGAAAGATGAAACAATGCGGAAAGATGAAAGATGAAACAATGCATAAAGATGAAAGATGAAACAATGCGGAAAGATGAAAGATGAAACAATGCGGAAAGATGAAAGATGAAAAAATGCGGACAGATGAAAGATGAAACAATGCGGAAAGATGAAAGATGAAACAATGCGGAAAGATGAAAGATGAAACAATGCGGAAAGATGAAACAATGCGGAAAGATGAAACAATGCGGAAAGATGAAAGATGAAAAAATGCGGAAAGATGAAAGATGAAAGAATGCGGAAAGATGAAAGATGAAACAATGCGGAAAGATGAATGATGAAACAATGCGGAAAGATGAAAGATGAAACAATGCGGAAAGATGAAACAATGCGGAAAGATGAAACAATGCGGAAAGATGAAACAATGCGGAAAGATGAAACAATGCGGAAAGATGAAACAATGCGGAAAGATGAAAGATGAAACAATGCGGAAAGATGAAAGATGAAAGAATGCGGAAAGATGAAAGATGAAACAATGCGGAAAGATGAAAGATGAAACAATGCGGAAAGATGAAACAATGCGGAAAGATGAAACAATGCGGAAAGATGAAACAATGCGGAAAGATGAAACAATGCGGAAAGATGAAACAATGCGGAAAGATGAAACAATGCGGAAAGATGAAACAATGCGGAAAGATGAAAGATGAAACAATGCGGAAAGATGAAAGATGAAAAAATGCGGAAAGATGAAAGATGAAACAATGCGGAAAGATGAAAGATGAAACAATGCGGAAAGATGAAAGATGAAACAATGCGGAAAGATGAAAGATGAAAGAATGCGGAATGATGAAAGATGAAACAATGCGGAAAGATGAAAGATGAAACAATGCGGACAGATGAAAGATGAAACAATGCGGAAAGATGAAAGATGAAACAATGCGGAAAGATGAAAGATGAAACAATGCGGAAAGATGAAACAATGCGGAAAGATGAAACAATGCGGAAAGATGAAACAATGCGGAAAGATGAAAGATGAAACAATGCGGAAAGATGAAAGATGAAAAAATGCGGAAAGATGAAAGATGAAACAATGCGGAAAGATGAAAGAATGCGGAAGATGAAAGATGAAACAATGCGGAAAGATGAAACAAAGCGGAAAGATGAAAGATGAAAGAATGCGGAAGATGAAAGATGAAACAATGCGGAAAGATGAAAGATGAAAGAATGCGGAATAATGAAAGATGAAACAATGCGGAAAGATGAAAGATGAAAGAATGCGGAAAGATGAAAGATGAAACAATGCGGAAAGATGAAAGATGAAACAATGCGGAAAGATGAAAGATGAAAGAATGCGGAAAGATGAAAGATGAAACAATGCGGAAAGATGAAACAATGCGGAAAGATGAAACAATGCGGAAAGATGAAACAATGCGGAAAGATGAAAGATGAAACAATGCGGAAAGATGAAAGATGAAACAATGCGGAAAGATGAAAGATGAAACAATGCGGAAAGATGAAAAATGAAAGAATGCGGAAGATGAAAGATGAAACAATGCGGAAAGATGAAAGATGAAACAATGCGGAAAGATGAAAGATGAAAGAATGCGGAAATATGAAAGATGAAACAATGCGGAAAGATGAAAGATGAAACAATGCGGAAAGATGAAAGATGAAACAATGCGGAAAGATGAAAGATGAAACAATGAGGAAAGCTGAAAGATGAAACAATGCGGAAAGATGAAACAATGCGGAAAGATGAAAGATGAAACATTGCGGAAAGATGAAAGATGAAACAATGCGGAAAGATGAAAGATGAAACAATGCGGAAAGATGAAAGATGAAAGAATGCGGAAAGATGAAAGATGAAACAATGCGGAAAGATGAAAGATGAAACAATGCGGAAAGATGAAAGATGAAACAATGCAGAAAGATGAAAGATGAAACAATGCGGAAAGATGAAAGATGAAAGAATGCGAAAAGATGAAAGATGAAACAATGCGGAAAGATGAAAGATGAAACAATGCGGAAAGATGAAAGATGAAAGAATGCGGAAAGATGAAAGATGAAACAATTCGGAAAGATGAAACAATGCGGAAAGATGAAAGATGAAACAATGCGGAAAGATGAAAGATGAAACAATGCGGAAAGATGAAAGATGAAACAATGCGGAAAGATGAAAGATGAAACAATGCGGAAAGATGAAAGATGAAACAATGCGGAAAGATGAAAGATGAAACAATGCGGAAAGATGAAAGATGAAACAATGCGGAAAGATGAAACAATGCGGAAAGATGAAACAATGCGGAAAGATGAAACAATGCGGAAAGATGAAAGATGAAACAATGCGGAAAGATGAAAGATGAAACAATGCGGAAAGGTGAAAGATAAAAGAATGCGGAAGATGAAAGATGAAACAATGCGGAAAGATGAAAGATGAAACAATGCGGAAAGATGAAAGATGAAACAATGCGGAAAGATGAAAGATGAAACAATGCGGAAAGATGAAACAATGCGGAAAGATGAAACAATGCGGAAAGATGAAACAATGCGGAAAGATGAAGCAATGCGGAAAGATGAAACAATGCGGAAAGATGAAACAATGCGGAAAGATGAAACAATGCGGAAAGATGAAACAATGCGGAAAGATGAAACAATGCGGAAAGATGAAAGATGAAAAAATGCGGAAAGATGAAACAATGCGGAAAGATGAAACAATGCGGAAAGATGAAACAATGCGGAAAGATGAAAGATGAAACATTGCGGAAAGATGAAAGATGAAACAATGCGGAAAGATGAAAGATGAAACAATGCGGAAAGATGAAAGATGAAACAATGCGGAAAGATGAAAGATGAAACAATGCGGAAAGATGAAAGATGAAACAATGCGGAAAGATGAAAGATGAAACAATGCGGAAAGATGAAAGATGAAACAATGCGGAAAGATGAAAGATGAAACAATGCGGAAAGATGAAAGATGAAACAATGCGGAAAGATGAAAGATGAAACAATGCGGAAAGATGAAAGATGAAACAATGCGGAAAGATGAATGATGAAACAATGCGGAAAGATGAAAGATGAAACAATGCGGAAAGATGAAACAATGCGGAAAGATGAAACAATGCGGAAAGATGAAACAATGCGGAAAGATGAAACAATGCGGAAAGATGAAAGATGAAACAATGCGGAAAGATGAAAGATGAAAGAATGCGGAAAGATGAAAGATGAAACAATGCGGAAAGATGAAAGATGAAACAATGCGGAAAGATGAAACAATGCGGAAAGATGAAAAAATGCGGAAAGATGAAACAATGCGGAAAGATGAAACAATGCGGAAAGATGAAACAATGCGGAAAGATGAAACAATGCGGAAAGATGAAACAATGCGGAAAGATGAAACAATGCGGAAAGATGAAACAATGCGGAAAGATGAAACAATGCGGAAAGATGAAACAATGCGGAAAGATGAAACAATGCGGAAAGATGAAACAATGCGGAAAGATGAAACAATGCGGAAAGATGAAACAATGCGGAAAGATGAAACAATGCGGAAAGATGAAACAATGCGGAAAGATGAAACAATGCGGAAAGATGAAACAATGCGGAAAGATGAAACAATGCGGAAAGATGAAAGATGAAACAATGCGGAAAGATGAAAGATGAAAAAATGCGGAAAGATGAAAGATGAAACAATGCGGAAAGATGAAAGATGAAAAAATGCGGAAAGATGAAAGATGAAACAATGCGGAAAGATATAAGATGAAAGAATGCGGAAGATAAAAGATGAAACAATGCGGAAAGATGAAAGATGAAACAATGCGGAAAGATGAAAGATGAAAAAATGCGGAAAGATGAAAGATGAAACAATGCGGAAAGATGAAAGAATTCGGAAGATGAAAGATGAAACAATGCGGAAAGATGAAACAAAGCGGAAAGATGAAAGATGAAACAATGCGGAAAGATGAAAGATGAAACAATGCGGAAAGATGAAAGATGAAACAATGCGGAAAGATGAAAGATGAAACAATGCGGAAAGATGAAAGATGAAACAATGCGGAAAGATGAAACAATGCGGAAAGATGAAACAATGCGGAAAGATGAAACAATGCGGAAAGATGAAACAATGCGGAAAGATGAAACAATGCGGAAAGATGAAACAATGCGGAAAGATGAAACAATGCGGAAAGATGAAACAATGCGGAAAGATGAAACAATGCGGAAAGATGAAACAATGCGGAAAGATGAAACAATGCGGAAAGATGAAACAATGCGGAAAGATGAAACAATGCGGAAAGATGAAACAATGCGGAAAGATGTAACAATGCGGAAAGATGAAACAATGCGGAAAGATGAAACAATGCGGAAAGATGAAACAATGCGGAAAGATGAAAGATGAAACAATGCGGAAAGATGAAAGATGAAAAAATGCGGAAAGATGAAAGATGAAACAATGCGGAAAGATGAAAGAATGCGGAAGATGAAAGATGAAACAATGCGGAAAGATGAAACAAAGCGGAAAGATGAAAGATGAAACAATGCGGAAAGATGAAAGATGAAACAATGCGGAAAGATGAAACAATGCGGAAAGATGAAACAATGCGGAAAGATGAAACAATGCGGAAAGATGAAACAATGCGGAAAGATGAAACAATGCGGAAAGATGAAACAATGCGGGAAGATGAAACAATGCGGAAAGATGAAACAATGCGGAAAGATGAAACAATGCGGAAAGATGAAACAATGCGGAAAGATGAAACAATGCGGAAAGATGAAACAATGCGGAAAGATGAAACAATGCGGAAAGATGAAACAATGCGGAAAGATGAAACAATGCGGAAAGATGAAAGATGAAAGAATGCGGAAAGATGAAAGATGAAACAATGCGGAAAGATGAAAGATGAAAAAATGCGGAAAGATGAAAGATGAAACAATGCGGAAAGATGAAAGATGAAAAAATGCGGAAAGATGAAAGATGAAACAATGCGGAAAGATGAAAGATGAAAGAATGCGGAAGATGAAAGATGAAACAATGCGGAAAGATGAAACAATGCGGAAAGATGAAACAATGCGGAAAGATGAAACAATGCGGAAAGATGAAACAATGCGGAAAGATGAAACAATGCGGAAAGATGAAACAATGCGGAAAGATGAAACAATGCGGAAAGATGAAACAATGCGGAAAGATGAAACAATGCGGAAAGATGAAACAATGCGGAAAGATGAAACAATGCGGAAAGATGAAACAATGCGGAAAGATGAAACAATGCGGAAAGATGAAACAATGCGGAAAGATGAAAGATGAAAGAATGCGGAAAGATGAAAGATGAAACAATGCGGAAAGATGAAACAATGCGGAAAGATGAAAGATGAAACAATGCGGAAAGATGAAAGATGAAAAAATGCGGAAAGATGAAAGATGAAACAATGCGGAAAGATGAAAGATGAAAGAATGCGGAAGATGAAAGATGAAACAATGCGGAAAGATGAAAGATGAAACAATGCGGAAAGATGAAAGATGAAACAATGCGGAAAGATGAAAGATGAAACAATGCGGAAAGATGAAAGATGAAAAAATGCGGAAAGATGAAAGATGAAACAATGCGGAAAGATGAAAGATGAAAGAATGCGGAAAGATGAATGATGAAACAATGCGGAAAGATGAAAGATGAAACAATGCGGAAAGATGAAACAATGCGGAAAGATGAAACAATGCGGAAAGATGAAACAATGCGGAAAGATGAAACAATGCGGAATGATGAAACAATGCGGAAAGATGAAACAATGCGGAAAGATGAAACAATGCGGAAAGATGAAACAATGCGGAAAGATGAAACAATGCGGAAAGATGAAACAATGCGGAAAGATGAAAGATGAAACATTGCGGAAAGATGAAAGATGAAACAATGCGGAAAGATGAAAGATGAAACAATGCGGAAAGATGAAAGATGAAACAATGCGGAAAGATGAAAGATGAAACAATGCGGAAAGATGAAACAATGCGGAAAGATGAAACAATGCGGAAAGATGAAAGATGAAACAATGCGGAAAGATGAAAGATGAAAAAATGCGGAAAGATGAAAGATGAAACAATGCGGAAAGATGAAAGATGAAAAAATGCGGAAAGATGAAAGATGAAACAATGCGGAAAGATGAAAGATGAAAGAATGCGGAAGATGAAAGATGAAACAATGCGGAAAGATGAAAGATGAAACAATGCGGAAAGATGAAAGATGAAACAATGCGGAAAGATGAAAGATGAAAGAATGCGGAAAGATGAAAGATGAAACAATGCGGAAAGATGAAAGATGAAACAATGCGGAAAGATGAAAAATGAAAGAATGCGGAAGATGAAAGATGACACAATGCGGAAAGATGAAAGATGAAACAATGCGGAAAGATGAAAGATGAAAGAATGCGGAAATATGAAAGATGAAACAATGCGGAAAGATGAAAGATGAAACAATGCGGAAAGATGAAAGATGAAACAATGCGGAAAGATGAAAGATGAAACAATGAGGAAAGATGAAAGATGAAACAATGCGGAAAGATGAAACAATGCGGAAAGATGAAAGATGAAACATTGCGGAAAGATGAAAGATGAAACAAAGCGGAAAGATGAAAGATGAAACAATGCGGAAAGATGAAAGATGAAAGAATGCGGAAAGATGAAAGATGAAACAATGCGGAAAGATGAAAGATGAAACAATGCGGAAAGATGAAAGATGAAACAATGCAGAAAGATGAAAGATGAAACAATGCGGAAAGATGAAAGATGAAAGAATGCGGAAGGATGAAAGATGAAACAATGCGGAAAGATGAAAGATGAAACAATGCGGAAAGATGAAAGATGAAAGAATGCGGAAAGATGAAAGATGAAACAATTCGGAAAGATGAAAGATGAAACAATGCGGAAAGATGAAAGATGAAACAATGCGGAAAGATGAAAGATGAAACAATGCGGAAAGATGAAAGATGAAACAATGCGGAAAGATGAAAGATGAAACAATGCGGAAAGATGAAAGATGAAACAATGCGGAAAGATGAAAGATGAAACAATGCGGAAAGATGAAAGATGAAACAATGCGGAAAGATGAAACAATGCGGAAAGATGAAACAATGCGGAAAGATGAAAGATGAAACAATGCGGAAAGATGAAAGATGAAACAATGCGGAAAGATGAAAGATGAAACAATGCGGAAAGATGAAAGATGAAAGAATGCGGAAAGATGAAAGATGAAACAATGCGGAAAGATGAAAGATGAAACAATGCATAAAGATGAAAGATGAAACAATGCGGAAAGATGAAAGATGAAACAATGCGGAAAGATGAAAGATGAAAATATGCGGAAAGATGAAAGATGAAACAATGCGGAAAGATGAAAGATGAAAGAATGCGGAAGATGAAAGATGAAACAATGCGGAAAGATGAAAGATGAAACAATGCGGAAAGATGAAAGATGAAACAATGCGGAAAGATGAAAGATGAAAAAAAGCGGAAAGATGAAAGATGAAACAATGCGGAAAGATGAAAGATGAAAAAATGCGGAAAGATGAAAGATGAAACAATGCGGAAAGGTGAAAGATAAAAGAATGCGGAAGATGAAAGATGAAACAATGCGGAAAGATGAAACAATGCGGAAAGATGAAAGATGAAACAATGCGGAAAGATGAAAGATGAAACAATGCGGAAAGATGAAAGATGAAACAATGCGGAAAGATGAAAGATGAAACAATGCGGAAAGATGAAAGATGAAACAATGCGGAAAGATGAAAGATGAAAGAATGCGGAAAGATGAAAGATGAAACAATGCGTAAAGATGAAAGATGAAACAATTCGGAAAGATGGAAGATGAAAGAATGCGGAAGATGAAAGATGAAACAATGCGGAAAGATGAAAGATGAAACAATGCGGAAAGATGAAAGATGAAACAATGCGGAAAGATGAAAGATGAAAAAATGCGGAAAGATGAAAGATGAAACAATGCGGAAAGATGAAAGATGAAAAAATGCGGAAAGATGAAACATGAAACAATGCGGAAGATGAAAGATGAAACAATGCGGAAAGATGCAACAATGCGGAAAGATGAAAGATGAAACAATGCGGAAAGATGAAAGATGAAACAATGCGGAAAGATGAAAGATGAAACAATGCGGAAAGATGAAAGATGAAACAATGCGGAAAGATGAAAGATGAAACAATGCGGAAAGATGAAAGATGAAACAATGCGGAAAGATGAAAGATGAAAGAATGCGGAAAGATGAAAGATGAAACAATGCGGAAAGATGAAAGATGAAACAATGCATAAAGATGAAAGATGAAACAATGCGGAAAGATGAAAGATGAAACAATGCGGAAAGATGAAAGATGAAAAAATGCGGACAGATGAAAGATGAAACAATGCGGAAAGATGAAAGATGAAACAATGCGGAAAGATGAAAGATGAAACAATGCGGAAAGATGAAACAATGCGGAAAGATGAAACAATGCGGAAAGATGAAAGATGAAAAAATGCGGAAAGATGAAAGATGAAAGAATGCGGAAAGATGAAAGATGAAACAATGCGGAAAGATGAATGATGAAACAATGCGGAAAGATGAATGATGAAACAATGCGGAAAGATGAAAGATGAAACAATGCGGAAAGATGAAACAATGCGGAAAGATGAAACAATGCGGAAAGATGAAACAATGCGGAAAGATGAAACAATGCGGAAAGATGAAAGATGAAACAATGCGGAAAGATGAAAGATGAAAGAATGCGGAAAGATGAAAGATGAAACAATGCGGAAAGATGAAAGATGAAACAATGCGGAAAGATGAAACAATGCGGAAAGATGAAACAATGCGGAAAGATGAAACAATGCGGAAAGATGAAACAATGCGGAAAGATGAAACAATGCGGAAAGATGAAACAATGCGGAAAGATGAAACAATGCGGAAAGATGAAACAATGCGGAAAGATGAAAGATGAAACAATGCGGAAAGATGAAAGATGAAAAAATGCGGAAAGATGAAAGATGAAACAATGCGGAAAGATGAAAGATGAAACAATGCGGAAAGATGAAAGATGAAACAATGCGGAAAGATGAAAGATGAAAGAATGCGGAATGATGAAAGATGAAACAATGCGGAAAGATGAAAGATGAAACAATGCGGACAGATGAAAGATGAAACAATGCGGAAAGATGAAAGATGAAACAATGCGGAAAGATGAAAGATGAAACAATGCGGAAAGATGAAACAATGCGGAAAGATGAAACAATGCGGAAAGATGAAACAATGCGGAAAGATGAAAGATGAAACAATGCGGAAAGATGAAAGATGAAAAAATGCGGAAAGATGAAAGATGAAACAATGCGGAAAGATGAAAGAATGCGGAAGATGAAAGATGAAACAATGCGGAAAGATGAAACAAAGCGGAAAGATGAAAGATGAAAGAATGCGGAAGATGAAAGATGAAACAATGCGGAAAGATGAAAGATGAAAGAATGCGGAATAATGAAAGATGAAACAATGCGGAAAGATGAAAGATGAAAGAATGCGGAAAGATGAAAGATGAAACAATGCGGAAAGATGAAAGATGAAACAATGCGGAAAGATGAAAGATGAAAGAATGCGGAAAGATGAAAGATGAAACAATGCGGAAAGATGAAACAATGCGGAAAGATGAAACAATGCGGAAAGATGAAACAATGCGGAAAGATGAAAGATGAAACAATGCGGAAAGATGAAACAATGCGGAAAGATGAAAGATGAAACAATGCGGAAAGATGAAAGATGAAAGAATGCGGAAGATGAAAGATGAAACAATGCGGAAAGATGAAAGATGAAACAATGCGGAAAGATGAAAGATGAAACAATGCGGAAAGATGAAAGATGAAAGAATGCGGAAAGATGAAAGATGAAACAATGCGGAAAGATGAAAGATGAAACAATGCGGAAAGATGAAAAATGAAAGAATGCGGAAGATGAAAGATGAAACAATGCGGAAAGATGAAAGATGAAACAATGCGGAAAGATGAAAGATGAAAGAATGCGGAAATATGAAAGATGAAACAATGCGGAAAGATGAAAGATGAAACAATGCGGAAAGATGAAAGATGAAACAATGCGGAAAGATGAAAGATGAAACAATGAGGAAAGATGAAAGATGAAACAATGCGGAAAGATGAAACAATGCGGAAAGATGAAAGATGAAACATTGCGGAAAGATGAAAGATGAAACAATGCGGAAAGATGAAAGATGAAACAATGCGGAAAGATGAAAGATGAAAGAATGCGGAAAGATGAAAGATGAAACAATGCGGAAAGATGAAAGATGAAACAATGCGGAAAGATGAAAGATGAAACAATGCAGAAAGATGAAAGATGAAACAATGCGGAAAGATGAAAGATGAAAGAATGCGAAAAGATGAAAGATGAAACAATGCGGAAAGATGAAAGATGAAACAATGCGGAAAGATGAAAGATGAAAGAATGCGGAAAGATGAAAGATGAAACAATTCGGAAAGATGAAACAATGCGGAAAGATGAAAGATGAAACAATGCGGAAAGATGAAAGATGAAACAATGCGGAAAGATGAAAGATGAAACAATGCGGAAAGATGAAAGATGAAACAATGCGGAAAGATGAAAGATGAAACAATGCGGAAAGATGAAAGATGAAACAATGCGGAAAGATGAAAGATGAAACAATGCGGAAAGATGAAACAATGCGGAAAGATGAAACAATGCGGAAAGATGAAACAATGCGGAAAGATGAAAGATGAAACAATGCGGAAAGATGAAAGATGAAACAATGCGGAAAGATGAAAGATGAAACAATGCGGAAAGATGAAAGATGAAAGAATGCGGAAAGATGAAAGATGAAACAATGCGGAAAGATGAAAGATGAAACAATGCATAAAGATGAAAGATGAAACAATGCGGAAAGATGAAAGATGAAACAATGCGGAAAGATGAAAGATGAAAATATGCGGAAAGATGAAAGATGAAACAATGCGGAAAGATGAAAGATGAAAGAATGCGGAAGATGAAAGATGAAACAATGCGGAAAGATGAAAGATGAAACAATGCGGAAAGATGAAAGATGAAACAATGCGGAAAGATGAAAGATGAAAAAAAGCGGAAAGATGAAAGATGAAACAATGCGGAAAGATGAAAGATGAAAAAATGCGGAAAGATGAAAGATGAAACAATGCGGAAAGGTGAAAGATAAAAGAATGCGGAAGATGAAAGATGAAACAATGCGGAAAGATGAAAGATGAAACAATGCGGAAAGATGAAAGATGAAACAATGCGGAAAGATGAAAGATGAAACAATGCGGAAAGATGAAAGATGAAACAATGCGGAAAGATGAAAGATGAAACAATGCGGAAAGATGAAAGATGAAACAATGCGGAAAGATGAAAGATGAAACAATGCGGAAAGATGAAAGATGAAACAATGCGTAAAGATGAAAGATGAAACAATTCGGAAAGATGGAAGATGAAAGAATGCGGAAGATGAAAGATGAAACAATGCGGAAAGATGAAAGATGAAACAATGCGGAAAGATGAAAGATGAAACAATGCGGAAAGATGAAAGATGAAAAAATGCGGAAAGATGAAAGATGAAACAATGCGGAAAGATGAAAGATGAAAAAATGCGGAAAGATGAAACATGAAACAATGCGGAAGATGAAAGATGAAACAATGCGGAAAGATGCAACAATGCGGAAAGATGAAAGATGAAACAATGCGGAAAGATGAAAGATGAAACAATGCGGAAAGATGAAAGATGAAACAATGCGGAAAGATGAAAGATGAAACAATGCGGAAAGATGAAAGATGAAACAATGCGGAAAGATGAAAGATGAAACAATGCGGAAAGATGAAAGATGAAAGAATGCGGAAAGATGAAAGATGAAACAATGCGGAAAGATGAAAGATGAAACAATGCATAAAGATGAAAGATGAAACAATGCGGAAAGATGAAAGATGAAACAATGCGGAAAGATGAAAGATGAAAAAATGCGGACAGATGAAAGATGAAACAATGCGGAAAGATGAAAGATGAAACAATGCGGAAAGATGAAAGATGAAACAATGCGGAAAGATGAAACAATGCGGAAAGATGAAACAATGCGGAAAGATGAAAGATGAAAAAATGCGGAAAGATGAAAGATGAAAGAATGCGGAAAGATGAAAGATGAAACAATGCGGAAAGATGAATGATGAAACAATGCGGAAAGATGAAAGATGAAACAATGCGGAAAGATGAAACAATGCGGAAAGATGAAACAATGCGGAAAGATGAAACAATGCGGAAAGATGAAACAATGCGGAAAGATGAAACAATGCGGAAAGATGAAACAATGCGGAAAGATGAAAGATGAAACAATGCGGAAAGATGAAAGATGAAAGAATGCGGAAAGATGAAAGATGAAACAATGCGGAAAGATGAAAGATGAAACAATGCGGAAAGATGAAACAATGCGGAAAGATGAAACAATGCGGAAAGATGAAACAATGCGGAAAGATGAAACAATGCGGAAAGATGAAACAATGCGGAAAGATGAAACAATGCGGAAAGATGAAACAATGCGGAAAGATGAAAGATGAAACAATGCGGAAAGATGAAAGATGAAAAAATGCGGAAAGATGAAAGATGAAACAATGCGGAAAGATGAAAGATGAAACAATGCGGAAAGATGAAAGATGAAACAATGCGGAAAGATGAAAGATGAAAGAATGCGGAATGATGAAAGATGAAACAATGCGGAAAGATGAAAGATGAAACAATGCGGACAGATGAAAGATGAAACAATGCGGAAAGATGAAAGATGAAACAATGCGGAAAGATGAAAGATGAAACAATGCGGAAAGATGAAACAATGCGGAAAGATGAAACAATGCGGAAAGATGAAACAATGCGGAAAGATGAAAGATGAAACAATGCGGAAAGATGAAAGATGAAAAAATGCGGAAAGATGAAAGATGAAACAATGCGGAAAGATGAAAGAATGCGGAAGATGAAAGATGAAACAATGCGGAAAGATGAAACAAAGCGGAAAGATGAAAGATGAAAGAATGCGGAAGATGAAAGATGAAACAATGCGGAAAGATGAAAGATGAAAGAATGCGGAATAATGAAAGATGAAACAATGCGGAAAGATGAAAGATGAAAGAATGCGGAAAGATGAAAGATGAAACAATGCGGAAAGATGAAAGATGAAACAATGCGGAAAGATGAAAGATGAAAGAATGCGGAAAGATGAAAGATGAAACAATGCGGAAAGATGAAAGATGAAACAATGCGGAAAGATGAAACAATGCGGAAAGATGAAACAATGCGGAAAGATGAAACAATGCGGAAAGATGAAACAATGCGGAAAGATGAAAGATGAAACAATGCGGAAAGATGAAACAATGCGGAAAGATGAAAGATGAAACAATGCGGAAAGATGAAAGATGAAAGAATGCGGAAGATGAAAGATGAAACAATGCGGAAAGATGAAAGATGAAACAATGCGGAAAGATGAAAGATGAAACAATGCGGAAAGATGAAAGATGAAAGAATGCGGAAAGATGAAAGATGAAACAATGCGGAAAGATGAAAGATGAAACAATGCGGAAAGATGAAAAATGAAAGAATGCGGAAGATGAAAGATGAAACAATGCGGAAAGATGAAAGATGAAACAATGCGGAAAGATGAAAGATGAAAGAATGCGGAAATATGAAAGATGAATCAATGCGGAAAGATGAAAGATGAAACAATGCGGAAAGATGAAAGATGAAACAATGCGGAAAGATGAAAGATGAAACAATGAGGAAAGATGAAAGATGAAACAATGCGGAAAGATGAAACAATGCGGAAAGATGAAAGATGAAACATTGCGGAAAGATGAAAGATGAAACAATGCGGAAAGATGAAAGATGAAACAATGCGGAAAGATGAAAGATGAAAGAATGCGGAAAGATGAAAGATGAAACAATGCGGAAAGATGAAAGATGAAACAATGCGGAAAGATGAAAGATGAAACAATGCAGAAAGATGAAAGATGAAACAATGCGGAAAGATGAAAGATGAAAGAATGCGAAAAGATGAAAGATGAAACAATGCGGAAAGATGAAAGATGAAACAATGCGGAAAGATGAAAGATGAAAGAATGCGGAAAGATGAAAGATGAAACAATTCGGAAAGATGAAACAATGCGGAAAGATGAAAGATGAAACAATGCGGAAAGATGAAAGATGAAACAATGCGGAAAGATGAAAGATGAAACAATGCGGAAAGATGAAAGATGAAACAATGCGGAAAGATGAAAGATGAAACAATGCGGAAAGATGAAAGATGAAACAATGCGGAAAGATGAAAGATGAAACAATGCGGAAAGATGAAAGATGAAACAATGCGGAAAGATGAAAGATGAAACAATGCGGAAAGATGAAAGATGAAACAATGCGGAAAGATGAAAGATGAAAGAATGCGGAAAGATGAAAGATGAAACAATGCGGAAAGATGAAAGATGAAACAATGCATAAAGATGAAAGATGAAACAATGCGGAAAGATGAAAGATGAAACAATGCGGAAAGATGAAAGATGAAAAAATGCGGGAAGATGAAAGATGAAACAATGCGGATAGATGAAACAATGCGGAAAGATGAAACAATGCGGAAAGATGAAACAATGCGGAAAGATGAAACAATGCGGAAAGATGAAACAATGCGGAAAGATGAAAGATGAAACAATGCGGAAAGATGAAAGATGAAAAAATGCGGAAAGATGAAAGATGAAACAATGCGGAAAGATGAAAGATGAAACAATGCGGAAAGATGAAAGATGAAACAATGCGGAAAGATGAAAGATGAAACAATGCGAAAAGATGAAAGATGAAACAATGCGGAAAGATGAAAGATGAAACAATGCGGAAAGATGAAAGATGAAAGAATGCGGAAAGATGAAAGATGAAACAATTCGGAAAGATGAAACAATGCGGAAAGATGAAAGATGAAACAATGCGGAAAGATGAAAGATGAAACAATGCGGAAAGATGAAAGATGAAAAAATGCGGAAAGATGAAAGATGAAACAATGCGGAAAGATGAAAGATGAAAAAATGCGGAAAGATGAAAGATGAAACAATGCGGAAAGATATAAGATGAAAGAATGCGGAAGATAAAAGATGAAACAATGCGGAAAGATGAAAGATGAAACAATGCGGAAAGATGAAAGATGAAAAAATGCGGAAAGATGAAAGATGAAACAATGCGGAAAGATGAAAGAATTCGGAAGATGAAAGATGAAACAATGCGGAAAGATGAAACAAAGCGGAAAGATGAAAGATGAAACAATGCGGAAAGATGAAAGATGAAACAATGCGGAAAGATGAAAGATGAAACAATGCGGAAAGATGAAAGATGAAACAATGCGGAAAGATGAAACAATGCGGAAAGATGAAACAATGCGGAAAGATGAAACAATGCGGAAAGATGAAACAATGCGGAAAGATGAAACAATGCGGAAAGATGAAACAATGCGGAAAGATGAAACAATGCGGAAAGATGAAACAATGCGGAAAGATGAAACAATGCGGAAAGATGAAACAATGCGGAAAGATGAAAGATGAAACAATGCGGAAAGATGAAAGATGAAAAAATGCGGAAAGATGAAAGATGAAACAATGCGGAAAGATGAAAGATGAAAAAATGCGGAAAGATGAAAGATGAAACAATGCGGAAAGATATAAGATGAAAGAATGCGGAAGATAAAAGATGAAACAATGCGGAAAGATGAAAGATGAAACAATGCGGAAAGATGAAAGATGAAAAAATGCGGAAAGATGAAAGATGAAACAATGCGGAAAGATGAAAGAATTCGGAAGATGAAAGATGAAACAATGCGGAAAGATGAAACAAAGCGGAAAGATGAAAGATGAAACAATGCGGAAAGATGAAAGATGAAACAATGCGGAAAGATGAAAGATGAAACAATGCGGAAAGATGAAAGATGAAACAATGCGGAAAGATGAAAGATGAAACAATGCGGAAAGATGAAACAATGCGGAAAGATGAAACAATGCGGAAAGATGAAACAATGCGGAAAGATGAAACAATGCGGAAAGATGAAACAATGCGGAAAGATGAAACAATGCGGAAAGATGAAACAATGCGGAAAGATGAAACAATGCGGAAAGATGAAACAATGCGGAAAGATGAAACAATGCGGAAAGATGAAACAATGCGGAAAGATGAAACAATGCGGAAAGATGAAACAATGCGGAAAGATGAAACAATGCGGAAAGATGAAACAATGCGGAAAGATGAAACAATGCGGAAAGATGAAACAATGCGGAAAGATGTAACAATGCGGAAAGATGAAACAATGCCGAAAGATGAAACAATGCGGAAAGATGAAACAATGCGGAAAGATGAAAGATGAAACAATGCGGAAAGATGAAAAATGAAAAAATGCGGAAAGATGAAAGATGAAACAATGCGGAAAGATGAAAGAATGCGGAAGATGAAAGATGAAACAATGCGGAAAGATGAAACAAAGCGGAAAGATGAAAGATGAAACAATGCGGAAAGATGAAAGATGAAACAATGCGGAAAGATGAAACAATGCGGAAAGATGAAACAATGCGGAAAGATGAAACAATGCGGAAAGATGAAACAATGCGGAAAGATGAAACAATGCGGAAAGATGAAACAATGCGGGAAGATGAAACAATGCGGAAAGATGAAACAATGCGGAAAGATGAAACAATGCGGAAAGATGAAACAATGCGGAAAGATGAAACAATGCGGAAAGATGAAACAATGCGGAAAGATGAAACAATGCGGAAAGATGAAACAATGCGGAAAGATGAAACAATGCGGAAAGATGAAAGATGAAAGAATGCGGAAAGATGAAAGATGAAACAATGCGGAAAGATGAAAGATGAAAAAATGCGGAAAGATGAAAGATGAAACAATGCGGAAAGATGAAAGATGAAAAAATGCGGAAAGATGAAAGATGAAACAATGCGGAAAGATGAAAGATGAAAGAATGCGGAAGATGAAAGATGAAACAATGCGGAAAGATGAAACAATGCGGAAAGATGAAACAATGCGGAAAGATGAAACAATGCGGAAAGATGAAACAATGCGGAAAGATGAAACAATGCGGAAAGATGAAACAATGCGGAAAGATGAAACAATGCGGAAAGATGAAACAATGCGGAAAGATGAAACAATGCGGAAAGATGAAACAATGCGGAAAGATGAAACAATGCGGAAAGATGAAACAATGCGGAAAGATGAAACAATGCGGAAAGATGAAACAATGCGGAAAGATGAAACAATGCGGAAAGATGAAACAATGCGGAAAGATGAAACAATGCGGAAAGATGAAACAATGCGGAAAGATGAAACAATGCGGAAAGATGAAACAATGCGGAAAGATGTAACAATGCGGAAAGATGAAACAATGCCGAAAGATGAAACAATGCGGAAAGATGAAACAATGCGGAAAGATGAAAGATGAAACAATGCGGAAAGATGAAAAATGAAAAAATGCGGAAAGATGAAAGATGAAACAATGCGGAAAGATGAAAGAATGCGGAAGATGAAAGATGAAACAATGCGGAAAGATGAAACAAAGCGGAAAGATGAAAGATGAAACAATGCGGAAAGATGAAAGATGAAACAATGCGGAAAGATGAAACAATGCGGAAAGATGAAACAATGCGGAAAGATGAAACAATGCGGAAAGATGAAACAATGCGGAAAGATGAAACAATGCGGAAAGATGAAACAATGCGGGAAGATGAAACAATGCGGAAAGATGAAACAATGCGGAAAGATGAAACAATGCGGAAAGATGAAACAATGCGGAAAGATGAAACAATGCGGAAAGATGAAACAATGCGGAAAGATGAAACAATGCGGAAAGATGAAACAATGCGGAAAGATGAAACAATGCGGAAAGATGAAAGATGAAAGAATGCGGAAAGATGAAAGATGAAACAATGCGGAAAGATGAAAGATGAAAAAATGCGGAAAGATGAAAGATGAAACAATGCGGAAAGATGAAAGATGAAAAAATGCGGAAAGATGAAAGATGAAACAATGCGGAAAGATGAAAGATGAAAGAATGCGGAAGATGAAAGATGAAACAATGCGGAAAGATGAAACAATGCGGAAAGATGAAACAATGCGGAAAGATGAAACAATGCGGAAAGATGAAACAATGCGGAAAGATGAAACAATGCGGAAAGATGAAACAATGCGGAAAGATGAAACAATGCGGAAAGATGAAACAATGCGGAAAGATGAAACAATGCGGAAAGATGAAACAATGCGGAAAGATGAAACAATGCGGAAAGATGAAACAATGCGGAAAGATGAAAGATGAAAGAATGCGGAAAGATGAAAGATGAAACAATGCGGAAAGATGAAACAATGCGGAAAGATGAAAGATGAAACAATGCGGAAAGATGAAAGATGAAAAAATGCGGAAAGATGAAAGATGAAACAATGCGGAAAGATGAAAGATGAAAGAATGCGGAAGATGAAAGATGAAACAATGCGGAAAGATGAAAGATGAAACAATGCGGAAAGATGAAAGATGAAACAATGCGGAAAGATGAAAGATGAAACAATGCGGAAAGATGAAAGATGAAAAAATGCGGAAAGATGAAAGATGAAACAATGCGGAAAGATGAAAGATGAAAGAATGCGGAAAGATGAATGATGAAACAATGCGGAAAGATGAAAGATGAAACAATGCGGAAAGATGAAAGATGAAACAATGAGGAAAGATGAAAGATGAAACAATGCGGAAAAATGAAACAATGCGGAAAGATGAAAGATGAAACATTGCGGAAAGATGAAAGATGAAACAAAGCGGAAAGATGAAAGATGAAACAATGCGGAAAGATGAAAGATGAAAGAATGCGGAAAGATGAAAGATGAAACAATGCGGAAAGATGAAAGATGAAACAATGCGGAAAGATGAAAGATGAAACAATGCAGAAAGATGAAAGATGAAACAATGCGGAAAGATGAAAGATGAAAGAATGCGGAAAGATGAAAGATGAAACAATGCGGAAAGATGAAAGATGAAACAATGCGGAAAGATGAAAGATGAAAGAATGCGGAAAGATGAAAGATGAAACAATTCGGAAAGATGAAAGATGAAACAATGCGGAAAGATGAAAGATGAAACAATGCGGAAAGATGAAAGATGAAACAATGCGGAAAGATGAAAGATGAAACAATGCGGAAAGATGAAAGATGAAACAATGCGGAAAGATGAAAGATGAAACAATGCGGAAAGATGAAAGATGAAACAATGCGGAAAGACGAAAGATGAAACAATGCGGAAAGATGAAACAATGCGGAAAGATGAAACAATGCGGAAAGATGAAACAATGCGGAAAGATGAAAGATGAAACAATGCGGAAAGATGAAAGATGAAACAATGCGGAAAGATGAAAGATGTAACAATGCGGAAAGATGAAAGATGAAAGAATGCGGAAAGATGAAAGATGAAACAATGCGGAAAGATGAAAGATGAAACAATGCATAAAGATGAAAGATGAAACAATGCGGAAAGATGAAAGATGAAACAATGCGGAAAGATGAAAGATGAAAATATGCGGAAAGATGAAAGATGAAACAATGCGGAAAGATGAAAGATGAAAGAATGCGGAAGATGAAAGATGAAACAATGCGGAAAGATGAAAGATGAAACAATGCGGAAAGATGAAAGATGAAACAATGCGGAAAGATGAAAGATGAAAAAAAGCGGAAAGATGAAAGATGAAACAATGCGGAAAGATGAAAGATGAAAAAATGCGGAAAGATGAAAGATGAAACAATGCGGAAAGGTGAAAGATAAAAGAATGCGGAAGATGAAAGATGAAACAATGCGGAAAGATGAAACAATGCGGAAAGATGAAAGATGAAACAATGCGGAAAGATGAAAGATGAAACAATGCGGAAAGATGAAAGATGAAACAATGCGGAAAGATGAAAGATGAAACAATGCGGAAAGATGAAAGATGAAACAATGCGGAAAGATGAAAGATGAAACAATGCGGAAAGATGAAAGATGAAACAATGCGTAAAGATGAAAGATGAAACAATTCGGAAAGATGGAAGATGAAAGAATGCGGAAGATGAAAGATGAAACAATGCGGAAAGATGAAAGATGAAACAATGCGGAAAGATGAAAGATGAAACAATGCGGAAAGATGAAAGATGAAAAAATGCGGAAAGATGAAAGATGAAACAATGCGGAAAGATGAAAGATGAAAAAATGCGGAAAGATGAAACATGAAACAATGCGGAAGATGAAAGATGAAACAATGCGGAAAGATGCAACAATGCGGAAAGATGAAAGATGAAACAATGCGGAAAGATGAAAGATGAAACAATGCGGAAAGATGAAAGATGAAACAATGCGGAAAGATGAAAGATGAAACAATGCGGAAAGATGAAAGATGAAACAATGCGGAAAGATGAAAGATGAAACAATGCGGAAAGATGAAAGATGAAAGAATGCGGAAAGATGAAAGATGAAACAATGCGGAAAGATGAAAGATGAAACAATGCATAAAGATGAAAGATGAAACAATGCGGAAAGATGAAAGATGAAACAATGCGGAAAGATGAAAGATGAAAAAATGCGGACAGATGAAAGATGAAACAATGCGGAAAGATGAAAGATGAAACAATGCGGAAAGATGAAAGATGAAACAATGCGGAAAGATGAAACAATGCGGAAAGATGAAACAATGCGGAAAGATGAAAGATGAAAAAATGCGGAAAGATGAAAGATGAAAGAATGCGGAAAGATGAAAGATGAAACAATGCGGAAAGATGAATGATGAAACAATGCGGAAAGATGAAAGATGAAACAATGCGGAAAGATGAAACAATGCGGAAAGATGAAACAATGCGGAAAGATGAAACAATGCGGAAAGATGAAACAATGCGGAAAGATGAAACAATGCGGAAAGATGAAACAATGCGGAAAGATGAAAGATGAAACAATGCGGAAAGATGAAAGATGAAAGAATGCGGAAAGATGAAAGATGAAACAATGCGGAAAGATGAAAGATGAAACAATGCGGAAAGATGAAACAATGCGGAAAGATGAAACAATGCGGAAAGATGAAACAATGCGGAAAGATGAAACAATGCGGAAAGATGAAACAATGCGGAAAGATGAAACAATGCGGAAAGATGAAAGATGAAACAATGCGGAAAGATGAAAGATGAAAAAATGCGGAAAGATGAAAGATGAAACAATGCGGAAAGATGAAAGATGAAACAATGCGGAAAGATGAAAGATGAAACAATGCGGAAAGATGAAAGATGAAAGAATGCGGAATGATGAAAGATGAAACAATGCGGAAAGATGAAAGATGAAACAATGCGGACAGATGAAAGATGAAACAATGCGGAAAGATGAAAGATGAAACAATGCGGAAAGATGAAAGATGAAACAATGCGGAAAGATGAAACAATGCGGAAAGATGAAACAATGCGGAAAGATGAAACAATGCGGAAAGATGAAAGATGAAACAATGCGGAAAGATGAAAGATGAAAAAATGCGGAAAGATGAAAGATGAAACAATGCGGAAAGATGAAAGAATGCGGAAGATGAAAGATGAAACAATGCGGAAAGATGAAACAAAGCGGAAAGATGAAAGATGAAAGAATGCGGAAGATGAAAGATGAAACAATGCGGAAAGATGAAAGATGAAAGAATGCGGAATAATGAAAGATGAAACAATGCGGAAAGATGAAAGATGAAAGAATGCGGAAAGATGAAAGATGAAACAATGCGGAAAGATGAAAGATGAAACAATGCGGAAAGATGAAAGATGAAAGAATGCGGAAAGATGAAAGATGAAACAATGCGGAAAGATGAAAGATGAAACAATGCGGAAAGATGAAACAATGCGGAAAGATGAAACAATGCGGAAAGATGAAACAATGCGGAAAGATGAAAGATGAAACAATGCGGAAAGATGAAACAATGCGGAAAGATGAAAGATGAAACAATGCGGAAAGATGAAAGATGAAAGAATGCGGAAGATGAAAGATGAAACAATGCGGAAAGATGAAAGATGAAACAATGCGGAAAGATGAAAGATGAAACAATGCGGAAAGATGAAAGATGAAAGAATGCGGAAAGATGAAAGATGAAACAATGCGGAAAGATGAAAGATGAAACAATGCGGAAAGATGAAAAATGAAAGAATGCGGAAGATGAAAGATGAAACAATGCGGAAAGATGAAAGATGAAACAATGCGGAAAGATGAAAGATGAAAGAATGCGGAAATATGAAAGATGAAACAATGCGGAAAGATGAAAGATGAAACAATGCGGAAAGATGAAAGATGAAACAATGCGGAAAGATGAAAGATGAAACAATGAGGAAAGATGAAAGATGAAACAATGCGGAAAGATGAAACAATGCGGAAAGATGAAAGATGAAACATTGCGGAAAGATGAAAGATGAAACAATGCGGAAAGATGAAAGATGAAACAATGCGGAAAGATGAAAGATGAAAGAATGCGGAAAGATGAAAGATGAAACAATGCGGAAAGATGAAAGATGAAACAATGCGGAAAGATGAAAGATGAAACAATGCAGAAAGATGAAAGATGAAACAATGCGGAAAGATGAAAGATGAAAGAATGCGAAAAGATGAAAGATGAAACAATGCGGAAAGATGAAAGATGAAACAATGCGGAAAGATGAAAGATGAAAGAATGCGGAAAGATGAAAGATGAAACAATTCGGAAAGATGAAACAATGCGGAAAGATGAAAGATGAAACAATGCGGAAAGATGAAAGATGAAACAATGCGGAAAGATGAAAGATGAAACAATGCGGAAAGATGAAAGATGAAACAATGCGGAAAGATGAAAGATGAAACAATGCGGAAAGATGAAAGATGAAACAATGCGGAAAGATGAAAGATGAAACAATGCGGAAAGATGAAAGATGAAACAATGCGGAAAGATGAAAGATGAAAGAATGCGGAAAGATGAAAGATGAAACAATGCGGAAAGATGAAAGATGAAACAATGCATAAAGATGAAAGATGAAACAATGCGGAAAGATGAAAGATGAAACAATGCGGAAAGATGAAAGATGAAAAAATGCGGGAAGATGAAAGATGAAACAATGCGGAAAGATGAAAGATGAAAGAATGCGGAAGATGAAAGATGAAACAATGCGGAAAGATGAAAGATGAAACAATGCGGATAGATGAAACAATGCGGAAAGATGAAACAATGCGGAAAGATGAAACAATGCGGAAAGATGAAACAATGCGGAAAGATGAAACAATGCGGAAAGATGAAAGATGAAACAATGCGGAAAGATGAAAGATGAAAAAATGCGGAAAGATGAAAGATGAAACAATGCGGAAAGATGAAAGATGAAACAATGCGGAAAGATGAAAGATGAAACAATGCGGAAAGATGAAAGATGAAACAATGCGAAAAGATGAAAGATGAAACAATGCGGAAAGATGAAAGATGAAACAATGCGGAAAGATGAAAGATGAAAGAATGCGGAAAGATGAAAGATGAAACAATTCGGAAAGATGAAACAATGCGGAAAGATGAAAGATGAAACAATGCGGAAAGATGAAAGATGAAACAATGCGGAAAGATGAAAGATGAAACAATGCGGAAAGATGAAAGATGAAACAATGCGGAAAGATGAAAGATGAAACAATGCGGAAAGATGAAAGATGAAACAATCCGGAAAGATGAAAGATGAAAGAATGCGAAAAGATGAAAGATGAAACAATGCGGAAAGATGAAAGATGAAACAATGCGGAAAGATGAAAGATGAAAGAATGCGGAAAGATGAAAGATGAAACAATTCGGAAAGATGAAACAATGCGGAAAGATGAAAGATGAAACAATGCGGAAAGATGAAAGATGAAACAATGCGGAAAGATGAAAGATGAAACAATGCGGAAAGATGAAAGATGAAACAATGCGGAAAGATGAAAGATGAAACAATGCGGAAAGATGAAAGATGAAACAATGCGGAAAGATGAAAGATGAAACAATGCGGAAAGATGAAAGATGAAACAATGCGGAAAGATGAAAGATGAAACAATGCGGAAAGATGAAAGATGAAACAATGCGGAAAGATGAAAGATGAAACAATGCGGAAAGATGAAAGATGAAACAATGCGGAAAGATGAAAGATGAAAGAATGCGGAAAGATGAAAGATGAAACAATGCGGAAAGATGAAAGATGAAACAATGCATAAAGATGAAAGATGAAACAATGCGGAAAGATGAAAGATGAAACAATGCGGAAAGATGAAAGATGAAAAAATGCGGAAAGATGAAAGATGAAACAATGCGGAAAGATGAAAGATGAAAGAATGCGGAATGATGAAAGATGAAACAATGCGGAAAGATAAAAGATGAAACAATGCGGACAGATGAAAGATGAAACAATGCGGAAAGATGAAAGATGAAACAATGCGGAAAGATGAAAGATGAAACAATGCGGAAAGATGAAACAATGCGGAAAGATGAAACAATGCGGAAAGATGAAACAATGCGGAAAGATGAAAGATGAAACAATGCGGAAAGATGAAAGATGAAAAAATGCGGAAAGATGAAAGATGAAACAATGCGGAAAGATGAAAGAATGCGGAAGATGAAAGATGAAACAATGCGGAAAGATGAAACAAAGCGGAAAGATGAAAGATGAAAGAATGCGGAAGATGAAAGATGAAACAATGCGGAAAGATGAAAGATGAAAGAATGCGGAATAATGAAAGATGAAACAATGCGGAAAGATGAAAGATGAAAGAATGCGGAAAGATGAAAGATGAAACAATGCGGAAAGATGAAAGATGAAACAATGCGGAAAGATGAAAGATGAAAGAATGCGGAAAGATGAAAGATGAAACAATGCGGAAAGATGAAAGATGAAACAATGCGGAAAGATGAAAGATGAAACAATGCGGAAAGATGAAAAATGAAAGAATGCGGAAGATGAAAGATGAAACAATGCGGAAAGATGAAAGATGAAACAATGCGGAAAGATGAAAGATGAAAGAATGCGGAAATATGAAAGATGAAATAATGCGGAAAGATGAAAGATGAAACAATGCGGAAAGATGAAAGATGAAACAATGCGGAAAGATGAAAGATGAAACAATGAGGAAAGATGAAAGATGAAACAATGCGGAAAGATGAAACAATGCGGAAAGATGAAAGATGAAACATTGCGGAAAGATGAAAGATGAAACAATGCGGAAAGATGAAAGATGAAACAATGCGGAAAGATGAAAGATGAAAGAATGCGGAAAGATGAAAGATGAAACAATGCGGAAAGATGAAAGATGAAACAATGCGGAAAGATGAAAGATGAAACAATGCAGAAAGATGAAAGATGAAACAATGCGGAAAGATGAAAGATGAAAGAATGCGAAAAGATGAAAGATGAAACAATGCGGAAAGATGAAAGATGAAACAATGCGGAAAGATGAAAGATGAAAGAATGCGGAAAGATGAAAGATGAAACAATTCGGAAAGATGAAACAATGCGGAAAGATGAAAGATGAAACAATGCGGAAAGATGAAAGATGAAACAATGCGGAAAGATGAAAGATGAAACAATGCGGAAAGATGAAAGATGAAACAATGCGGAAAGATGAAAGATGAAACAATGCGGAAAGATGAAAGATGATAGAATGCGGAAGATGAAAGATGAAACAATGCGGAAAGATGAAAGATGAAACAATGCGGAAAGATGAAAGATGAAACAATGCGGAAAGATGAAAGATGAAAAAATGCGGAAAGATGAAAGATGAAACAATGCGGAAAGATGAAAGATGAAAGAATGCGAAAAGATGAAAGATGAAAGAATGCGGAAGATGAAAGATGAAACAATGCGGAAAGATGAAAGATGAAACAATGCGGAAAGATGAAAGATGAAACAATGCGGAAAGATGAAAGATGAAAAAATGCGGAAAGATGAAAGATGAAACAATGCGGAAAGATGAAAGATGAAAAAATGCGGAAAGATGAAAGATGAAACAATGCGGAAAGGTGAAAGATAAAAGAATGCGGAAGATGAAAGATGAAACAATGCGGAAAGATGAAAGATGAAACAATGCGGAAAGATGAAAGATGAAAGAATGCGGAAATATGAAAGATGAAACAATGCGGAAAGATGAAAGATGAAACAATGCGGAAAGATGAAAGATGAAACAATGCGGAAAGATGAAAGATGAAACAATGAGGAAAGATGAAAGATGAAACAATGCGGAAAGATGAAACAATGCGGAAAGATGAAAGATGAAACAATGCGGAAAGATGAAAGATGAAACAATGCGGAAAGATGAAAGATGAAACAATGCGGAAAGATGAAAGATGAAACAATGCGGAAAGATGAAAGATGAAACAATGCGGAAAGATGAAAGATGAAACAATGCGGAAAGATGAATCATGAAACAATGCGGAAAGATGAAAGATGAAACAATGCGGAAAGATGAAACAATGCGGAAAGATGAAACAATGCGGAAAGATGAAACAATGCGGAAAGATGAAACAATGCGGAAAGATGAAAGATGAAACAATGCGGAAAGATGAAAGATGAAAGAATGCGGAAAGATGAAAGATGAAACAATGCGGAAAGATGAAAGATGAAACAATGCGGAAAGATGAAACAATGCGGAAAGATGAAACAATGCGGAAAGATGAAACAATGCGGAAAGATGAAACAATGCGGAAAGATGAAACAATGCGGAAAGATGAAACAATGCGGAAAGATGAAACAATGCGGAAAGATGAAACAATGCGGAAAGATGAAACAATGCGGAAAGATGAAACAATGCGGAAAGATGAAACAATGCGGAAAGATGAAACAATGCGGAAAGATGAAACAATGCGGAAAGATGAAACAATGCGGAAAGATGAAACAATGCGGAAAGATGAAACAATGCGGAAAGATGAAACAATGCGGAAAGATGAAACAATGCGGAAAGATGAAACAATGCGGAAAGATGAAACAATGCGGAAAGATGAAACAATGCGGAAAGATGAAACAATGCGGAAAGATGAAACAATGCGGAAAGATGAAACAATGCGGAAAGATGAAACAATGCGGAAAGATGAAACAATGCGGAAAGATGAAAGATGAAACAATGCAGAAAGATGAAAGATGAAACAATGCGGAAAGATGAAAGATGAAAGAATGCGAAAAGATGAAAGATGAAACAATGCGGAAAGATGAAAGATGAAACAATGCGGAAAGATGAAAGATGAAAGAATGCGGAAAGATGAAAGATGAAACAATTCGGAAAGATGAAACAATGCGGAAAGATGAAAGATGAAACAATGCGGAAAGATGAAAGATGAAACAATGCGGAAAGATGAAAGATGAAACAATGCGGAAAGATGAAAGATGAAAGAATGCGGAAAGATGAAAGATGAAACAATGCGGAAAGATGAAAGATGAAACAATGCGGAAAGATGAAAGATGAAACAATGCAGAAAGATGAAAGATGAAACAATGCGGAAAGATGAAAGATGAAAGAATGCGAAAAGATGAAAGATGAAACAATGCGGAAAGATGAAAGATGAAACAATGCGGAAAGATGAAAGATGAAAGAATGCGGAAAGATGAAAGATGAAACAATTCGGAAAGATGAAACAATGCGGAAAGATGAAAGATGAAACAATGCGGAAAGATGAAAGATGAAACAATGCGGAAAGATGAAAGATGAAACAATGCGGAAAGATGAAAGATGAAACAATGCGGAAAGATGAAAGATGAAACAATGCGGAAAGATGAAAGATGAAACAATGCGGAAAGATGAAAGATGAAACAATGCGGAAAGATGAAAGATGAAACAATGCGGAAAGATGAAAGATGAAACAATGCGGAAAGATGAAAGATGAAACAATGCGGAAAGATGAAAGATGAAACAATGCGGAAAGATGAAAGATGAAACAATGCGGAAAGATGAAAGATGAAAGAATGCGGAAAGATGAAAGATGAAACAATGCGGAAAGATGAAAGATGAAACAATGCATAAAGATGAAAGATGAAACAATGCGGAAAGATGAAAGATGAAACAATGCGGAAAGATGAAAGATGAAAAAATGCGGAAAGATGAAAGATGAAACAATGCGGAAAGATGAAAGATGAAAGAATGCGGAAGATGAAAGATGAAACAATGCGGAAAGATGAAAGATGAAACAATGCGGAAAGATGAAAGATGAAACAATGCGGAAAGATGAAAGATGAAAAAATGCGGAAAGATGAACGATGAAACAATGCGGAAAGATGAAAGATGAAAAAATGCGGAAAGATGAAAGATGAAACAATGCGGAAAGGTGAAAGATAAAAGAATGCGGAAGATGAAAGATGAAACAATGCGGAAAGATGAAAGATGAAACAATGCGGAAAGATGAAAGATGAAACAATGCGGAAAGATGAAAGATGAAACAATGCGGAAAGATGAAACAATGCGGAAAGATGAAACAATGCGGAAAGATGAAACAATGCGGAAAGATGAAGCAATGCGGAAAGATGAAACAATGCGGAAAGATGAAACAATGCGGAAAGATGAAACAATGCGGAAAGATGAAACAATGCGGAAAGATGAAAGATGAAACAATGCGGAAAGATGAAAGATGAAAAAATGCGGAAAGATGAAACAATGCGGAAAGATGAAACAATGCGGAAAGATGAAACAATGCGGAAAGATGAAACAATGCGGAAAGATGAAAGATGAAACATTGCGGAAAGATGAAAGATGAAACAATGCGGAAAGATGAAAGATGAAACAATGCGGAAAGATGAAAGATGAAACAATGCGGAAAGATGAAAGATGAAACAATGCGGAAAGATGAAAGATGAAACAATGCGGAAAGATGAAAGATGAAACAATGCGGAAAGATGAAAGATGAAACAATGCGGAAAGATGAAAGATGAAACAATGCGGAAAGATGAAAGATGAAACAATGCGGAAAGATGAAAGATGAAACAATGCGGAAAGATGAAAGATGAAACAATGCGGAAAGATGAAAGATGAAACAATGCGGAAAGATGAAAGATGAAACAATGCGGAAAGATGAAAGATGAAACAATGCGGAAAGATGAAAGATGAAACAATGCGGAAAGATGAAAGATGAAACAATGCGGAAAGATGAAAGATGAAACAATGCATAAAGATGAAAGATGAAACAATGCGGAAAGATGAAAGATGAAACAATGCGGAAAGATGAAAGATGAAACAATGCGGAAAGATGAAAGATGAAACAATGCGGAAAGATGAAAGATGAAAAAATGCGGAAAGATGAAACAATGCGGAAAGATGAAACAATGCGGAAAGATGAAACAATGCGGAAAGATGAAACAATGCGGAAAGATGAAAGATGAAACATTGCGGAAAGATGAAAGATGAAACAATGCGGAAAGATGAAAGATGAAACAATGCGGAAAGATGAAAGATGAAACAATGCGGAAAGATGAAAGATGAAACAATGCGGAAAGATGAAAGATGAAACAATGCGGAAAGATGAAAGATGAAACAATGCGGAAAGATGAAAGATGAAACAATGCGGAAAGATGAAAGATGAAACAATGCGGAAAGATGAAAGATGAAACAATGCGGAAAGATGAAAGATGAAACAATGCGGAAAGATGAAAGATGAAACAATGCGGAAAGATGAAAGATGAAACAATGCGGAAAGATGAAAGATGAAACAATGCGGAAAGATGAAAGATGAAACAATGCGGAAAGATGAAAGATGAAACAATGCGGAAAGATGAAAGATGAAACAATGCATAAAGATGAAAGATGAAACAATGCGGAAAGATGAAAGATGAAACAATGCGGAAAGATGAAAGATGAAACAATGCGGAAAGATGAAAGATGAAACAATGCGGAAAGATGAAAGATGAAAGAATGCGGAAAGATGAAAGATGAAACAATGCGGAAAGATGAAAGATGAAACAATGCATAAAGATGAAAGATGAAACAATGCGGAAAGATGAAAGATGAAACAATGCGGAAAGATGAAACAATGCGGAAAGATGAAACAATGCGGAAAGATGAAAGATGAAACAATGCGGAAAGATGAAAGATGAAAGAATGCGGAAGATGAAAGATGAAAGAATGCGGAAGATGAAAGATGAAACAATGCGGAAAGATGAAAGATGAAACAATGCGGAAAGATGAAAGATGAAACAATGCGGAAAGATGAAAGATGAAAAAATGCGGAAAGATGAAAGATGAAACAATGCGGAAAGATGAAAGATGAAAGAATGCGAAAAGATGAAAGATGAAAGAATGCGGAAGATGAAAGATGAAACAATGCGGAAAGATGAAAGATGAAACAATGCGGAAAGATGAAAGATGAAACAATGCGGAAAGATGAAAGATGAAACAATGCGGAAAGATGAAAGATGAAAGAATGCGGAAGATGAAAGATGAAACAATGCGGAAAGATGAAAGATGAAAGAATGCGGAAAGATGAAAGATGAAACAATGCCGAAAGTTGAAAGATGAAACAATGCGGAAAGATGAAAGATGAAAGAATGCGGAAAGATGAAAGATGAAACAATGCGGAAAGATGAAAGATGAAACAATGCGGAAAGATGAAAGATGAAACAATGCGGAAAGATGAAAGATGAAACAATGCGGAAAGATGAAAGATGAAACAATGAGGAAAGATGAAAGATGAAACAATGCGGAAAGATGAAACAATGCGGAAAGATGAAAGATGAAACAATGCGGAAAGATGAAAGATGAAACAATGCGGAAAGATGAAAGATGAAAGAATGCGGAAAGATGAAAGATGAAACAATGCGGAAAGATGAAAGATGAAACAATGCATAAAGATGAAAGATGAAATAATGCGGAAAGATGAAAGATGAAACAATGCGGAAAGATGAAAGATGAAATAATGCGGAAAGATGAAAGATGAAACAATGCGGAAAGATGTAAGATGAAAAAATGCGGAAAGATGAAAGATGAAACAATGCGGAAAGATGAAAGATGAAACAATGCGGAAAGATGAAAGATGAAACAATGCGGAAAGATGAAAGATGAAAAAATGCGGAAAGACGAAAGATGAAACAATGCGGAAAGATGGAAGATGAAAAAATGCGGAAAGATGAAAGATGAAACAATGCGGAAAGATGAAAGATGAAAGAATGCGGAAGATGAAAGATGAAACAATGCGGAAAGATGAAACAATGCGGAAAGATGAAAGATGAAAGAATGCGGAAAGATGAAAGATGAAACAATGCGGCAAGATGAAAGATGAAAAAATGCGGAAAGATGAAAGATGAAACAATGCGGAAAGATGAAAGATGAAACAATGCGGAAAGATGAAAGATGAAAAAATGCGGTAAGATGAAAGATGAAACAATGCGGAAAGATGAAAGATGAAACAATGCGGAAAGATGAAAGATGAAACAATGCGGAAAGATGAAAGATGAAAAAATGCGGAAAGATGAAAGATGAAACAATGCGGAAAGATGAAAGATGAAAGAATGCGGAAGATGAAAGATGAAACAATGCGGAAAGATGAAAGATGAAACATTGCGGAAAGATGAAAGATGAAACAATGCGGAAAGATGAAGGATGAAAGAATGCGGAAAGATGAAAGATGAAACAATGCGGAAAGATGAAAGATGAAACAATGCGGAAAGATGAATGATGAAACAATGCGGAATGATGAAAGATGAAAGAATGCGGAAAGATGAAAGATGAAACAATGCGGAAAGATGAAAGATGAAATAATGCGGAAAGATGAAAGATGAAACAATGCGGAAAGATGAATGATGAAACAATGCGGAAAGATGAAAGATGAAACAATGCGGAAAGATGAAACAATGCGGAAAGATGAATCAATGCGGAAAGTTGAAACAATGCGGAAAGATGAAACAATGCGGAAAGATGAAACAATGCGGAAAGATGAAACAATGCGGAAAGATGAAACAATGCGGAAAGATGAAACAATGCGGAAAGATGAAACAATGCGGAAAGTTGAAACAATGCGGAAAGATGAAAGATGAAACAATGCGGAAAGATGAAAGATGAAAGAATGCGGAAAGATGAAAGATGAAACAATGCGGAAAGATGAAAGATGAAAGAATGCGGAAAGATGAAACAATGCGGAAAGATGAAAGATGAAACAATGCGGAAAGATGAAAGATGAAACAATGCGGAAAGATGAAAGATGAAACAATGCGGAAAGATGAAAGATGAAACAATGCGGAAAGATGAAAGATGAAACAATGCGGAAAGATGAAATATGAAACAATGCGGAAAGATGAAAGATGAAACAATGCGGAAAGATGAAAGATGAAAGAATGCGGAAGATGAAAGATGAAACAATGCGGAAAGATGAAACAATGCGGAAAGATGAAAGATGAAACAATGCGGAAAGATGAAAGATGAAACAATGCGGAAAGATGAAAGATGAAACAATGCGGAAAGATGAAAGATGAAACAATGCGGAAAGTTGAAAGATGAAACAATGCGGAAAGATGAAAGATGAAACAATGCGGAAAGATGAAAGATGAAACAATGCGGAAAGATGAAACAATGCGGAAAGATGAAACAATGCGGAAAGATGAAAGATGAAACAATGCGGAAAGATGAAAGATGAAAGAATGCGGAAGATGAAAGATGAAACAATGCGGAAAGATGAAAGATGAAACAATGCGGAAAGATGAAAGATGAAACAATGCGAAAAGATGAAAGATGTAAGAATGCGGAAAGATGAAAGATGAAACAATGCGGAAAGATGAAAGATGAAACAATGCGGAAAGATGAAAGATGAAAAAATGCGGAAAGATGAAAGATGAAATAATGCGGAAAGATGAAAGATGAAAAAATGCGGAAAGATGAAAGATGAAACAATGCGGAAAGATGAAAGATGAAAGAATGCGGAAGATGAAAGATGAAACAATGCGGAAAGATGAAAGAATGCGGAAAGATGAAAGATGAAACAATGCGGAAAGATGAAAGATGAAACAATGCGGAAAGATGAAAGATGAAACAATGCGGAAAGATGAAAGATGAAACAATGCGGAAAGTTGAAAGATGAAACAATGCGGAAAGATGAAAGATGAAACAATGCGGAAAGATGAAAGATGAAACAATGCGGAAAGATGAAACAATGCGGAAAGATGAAACAAAGCGGAAAGATGAAACAATGCGGAAAGATGAAAGATGAAACAATGCGGAAAGATGAAAGATGAAACAATGCGGAAAGATGAAAGATGAAACAATGCGGAAAGATGAAAGATGAAAGAATGCGGAAAGATGAAAGATGAAACAATGCGGAAAGATGAAAGATGAAACAATGCATAAAGATGAAAGATGAAATAATGCGGAAAGATGAAAGATGAAACAATGCGGAAAGATGAAAGATGAAATAATGCGGAAAGATGAAAGATGAAACAATGCGGAAAGATGTAAGATGAAAAAATGCGGAAAGATGAAAGATGAAACAATGCGGAAAGATGAAACAATGCGGAAAGATGAAAGATGAAAGAATGCGGAAAGATGAAAGATGAAACAATGCGGCAAGATGAAAGATGAAAAAATGCGGAAAGATGAAAGATGAAACAATGCGGAAAGATGAAAGATGAAACAATGCGGAAAGATGAAAGATGAAAAAATGCGGTAAGATGAAAGATGAAACAATGCGGAAAGATGAAAGATGAAACAATGCGGAAAGATGAAAGATGAAACAATGCGGAAAGATGAAAGATGAAAAAATGCGGAAAGATGAAAGATGAAACAATGCGGAAAGATGAAAGATGAAAGAATGCGGAAGATGAAAGATGAAACAATGCGGAAAGATGAAAGATGAAACATTGCGGAAAGATGAAAGATGAAACAATGCGGAAAGATGAAAGATGAAAGAATGCGGAAAGATGAAAGATGAAACAATGCGGAAAGATGAAAGATGAAACAATGCGGAAAGATGAATGATGAAACAATGCGGAATGATGAAAGATGAAAGAATGCGGAAAGATGAAAGATGAAACAATGCGGAAAGATGAAAGATGAAACAATGCGGAAAGATGAAAGATGAAACAATGCGGAAAGATGAATGATGAAACAATGCGGAAAGATGAAAGATGAAACAATGCGGAAAGATGAAACAATGCGGAAAGATGAATCAATGCGGAAAGATGAAACAATGCGGAAAGATGAAACAATGCGGAAAGATGAAACAATGCGGAAAGATGAAACAATGCGGAAAGATGAAACAATGCGGAAAGATGAAACAATGCGGAAAGATGAAACAATGCGGAAAGTTGAAACAATGCGGAAAGATGAAAGATGAAACAATGCGGAAAGATGAAAGATGAAAGAATGCGGAAAGTTGAAAGATGAAACAATGCGGAAAGATGAAAGATGAAACAATGCGGAAAGATGAAACAATGCGGAAAGATGAAAGATGAAACAATGCGGAAAGATGAAAGATGAAACAATGCGGAAAGATGAAAGATGAAACAATGCGGAAAGATGAAAGATGAAACAATGCGGAAAGATGAAAGATGAAACAATGCGGAAAGATGAAAGATGAAACAATGCGGAAAGATGAAAGATGAAAGAATGCGGAAGATGAAAGATGAAACAATGCGGAAAGATGAAAGATGAAACAATGCGGAAAGATGAAAGATGAAACAATGCGGAAAGATGAAAGATGAAACAATGCGGAAAGATGAATGATGAAACAATGCGGAAAGATGAAAGATGAAACAATGCGGAAAGATGAAAGATGAAACAATGCGGAAAGATGAATGATGAAACAATGCGGAAAGATGAAAGATGAAACAATGCGGAAAGATGAAACAATGCGGAAAGATGAAACAATCCGGAAAGATGAAAAAATGCGGAAAGATGAAACAATGCGGAAAGATGAAACAATGCGGAAAGATGAAACAATGCGGAAAGATGAAACAATGCGGAAAGATGAAACAATGCGGAAAGATGAAACAATGCGGAAAGATGAAAGATGAAACAATGCGGAAAGATGAAAGATGAAAGAATGCGGAAAGATGAAAGATGAAACAATGTGGAAAGATGAAAGATCAAACAATGCGGAAAGATGAAACAATGCGGAAAGGTGAAACAATGCAGAAAGATGAAACAATGCGGAAAGATGAAACAATGCGGAAAGATGAAACAATGCAGAAAGATGAAACAATGCGGAAAGATGAAACAATGCGGAAAGATGAAACAATGCGGAAAGATGAAACAATGCGGAAAGATGACACAATGCGGAAAGATGAAAGATGAAACAATGCGGAAAGATGAAAGATTAAAAAATGCGGAAAGATGAAAGATGAAACAATGCGGAAAGATGAAAGATGAAAAAATGCGGAAAGATGAAAGATGAAACAATGCGGAAAGATGAAAGATGAAAGAATGCGGAAGATGAAAGATGAAACAATGCGGAAAGATGAAAGATGAAACAATGCGGAAAGATGAAACAATGCGGAAAGATGAAAGATGAAACAATGCGGAAAGATGAAAGATGAAAAAATGCTGAAAGATGAAAGATGAAACAATGCGGAAAGATGAAAGATGAAACAATGCGGAAAGATGAAAGATGAAACAATGCGGAAAGATGAAATATGAAAGAATGCGGAAAGATGAAAGATGAAACAATGCGGAAAGATGAAAGATGAAACAATGCGGAAAGATGAAAGATGAAAGAATGCGGAAAGATGAGAGATGAAAGAATGCGGAAAGATGAAAGATGAAAGAATGCGGAAAGATGAAAGATGAAACAATGCGGAAAGATGAAAGATGAAACAATGCGGAAAGATGAAACAATGCGGAAAGATGAAAGATGAAACAATGCGGAAAGATGAAAGATGAAAAAATGCGGAAAGATGAAAGATGAAACAATGCGGAAAGATGAAAGATGAAAGAATGCGGAAAGATGAAAGATGAAAAAATGCGGAAAGATGAAAGATGAAACAATGCGGAAAGATGAAAGATGAAAGAATGCGGAAGATGAAAGATGAAACAATGCGGAAAGATGAAACAATGCGGAAAGATGAAAGATGAAAGAATGCGGAAAGATGAAAGATGAAACAATGCGGCAAGATGAAAGATGAAAAAATGCGGAAAGATGAAAGATGAAACAATGCGGAAAGATGAAAGATGAAACAATGCGGAAAGATGAAAGATGAAAAAATGCGGTAAGATGAAAGATGAAACAATGCGGAAAGATGAAAGATGAAACAATGCGGAAAGATGAAAGATGAAACAATGCGGAAAGATGAAAGATGAAAAAATGCGGAAAGATGAAAGATGAAACAATGCGGAAAGATGAAAGATGAAAGAATGCGGAAGATGAAAGATGAAACAATGCGGAAAGATCAAAGATGAAACAATGCGGAAAGATGAAAGATGAAACAATGCGGAAAGATGAAAGATGAAAAAATGCGGAAAGATGAAAGATGAAAGAATGCGGAAAGATGAAAGATGAAACAATGCGGAAAGATGAAAGATGAAACAATGCGGAAAGATGAAAGATGAAACAATGCGGAAAGATGAAAGATGAAAAAATGCGGAAAGATGAAAGATGAAACAATGCGGAAAGATGAAAGATGAAAGAATGCGGAAGATGAAAGATGAAACAATGCGGAAAGATGAAAGATGAAACATTGCGGAAAGATGAAAGATGAAACAATGCGGAAAGATGAAAGATGAAAGAATGCGGAAAGATGAAAGATGAAACAATGCGGAAAGATGAAAGATGAAACAATGCGGAAAGATGAAAGATGAAACAATGCGGAATGATGAAAGATGAAAGAATGCGGAAAGATGAAAGATGAAACAATGCGGAAAGATGAAAGATGAAACAATGCGGAAAGATGAAAGATGAAACAATGCGGAAAGATGAATGATGAAACAATGCGGAAAGATGAAAGATGAAACAATGCGGAAAGATGAAACAATGCGGAAAGATGAATCAATGCGGAAAGATGAAACAATGCGGAAAGATGAAACAATGCGGAAAGATGAAACAATGCGGAAAGATGAAACAATGCGGAAAGATGAAACAATGCGGAAAGATGAAACAATGCGGAAAGATGAAACAATGCGGAAAGATGAAAGATGAAACAATGCGGAAAGATGAAAGATGAAAGAATGCGGAAAGATGAAAGTTGAAACAATGCGGAAAGATGAAAGATGAAAGAATGCGGAAAGATGAAAGATGAAACAATGCGGAAAGATGAAAGATGAAACAATGCGGAAAGATGAAACAATGCGGAAAGATGAAAGATGAAACAATGCGGAAAGATGAAAGATGAAACAATGCGGAAAGATGAAAGATGAAACAATGCGGAAAGATGAAAGATGAAACAATGCGGAAAGATGAAAGATGAAAGAATGCGGAAAGATGAAAGATGAAACAATGCGGAAAGATGAAAGATGAAAGAATGCGGAAGATGAAAGATGAAACAATGCGGAAAGATGAAAGATGAAACAATGCGGAAAGATGAAAGATGAAACAATGCGGAAAGATGAAAGATGAAACAATGCGGAAAGATGAATGATGAAACAATGCGGAAAGATGAAAGATGAAAAAATGCGGAAAGATGAAAGATGAAACAATGCGGAAAGATGAAACAATGCGGAAAGATGAAACAATGCGGAAAGATGAAACAATGCGGAAAGATGACACAATGCGGAAAGATGAAAGATGAAACAATGCGGAAAGATGAAAGATTAAAAAATGCGGAAAGATGAAAGATGAAACAATGCGGAAAGATGAATGATGAAACAATGCGGAAAGATGAAAGATGAAAAAATGCGGAAAGATGAAAGATGAAACAATGCGGAAAGATGAATGATGAAACAATGCGGAAAGATGAAAGATGAAACAATGCGGAAAGATGAAACAATGCGGAAAGATGAAACAATGCGGAAAGATGAAAAAATGCGGAAAGATGAAACAATGCGGAAAGATGAAACAATGCGGAAAGATGAAACAATGCGGAAAGATGAAACAATGCGGAAAGATGAAACAATGCGGAAAGATGAAACAATGCGGAAAGATGAAAGATGAAACAATGCGGAAAGATGAAACATGAAAGAATGCGGAAAGATGAAAGATGAAACAATGTGGAAAGATGAAAGATCAAACAATGCGGAAAGATGAAACAATGCGGAAAGGTGAAACAATGCAGAAAGATGAAACAATGCGGAAAGATGAAACAATGCGGAAAGATGAAACAATGCAGAAAGATGAAACAATGCGGAAAGATGAAACAATGCGGAAAGATGAAACAATGCGGAAAGATGAAACAATACGGAAAGATGACACAATGCGGAAAGATGAAAGATGAAACAATGCGGAAAGATGAAAGATTAAAAAATGCGGAAAGATGAAAGATGAAACAATGCGGAAAGATGAAAGATGAAAAAATGCGGAAAGATGAAAGATGAAACAATGCGGAAAGATGAAAGATGAAAGAATGCGGAAGATGAAAGATGAAACAATGCGGAAAGATGAAAGATGAAACAATGCGGAAAGATGAAACAATGCGGAAAGATGAAAGATGAAACAATGCGGAAAGATGAAAGATGAAACAATGCGGAAAGATGAAAGATGAAAAAATGAGGAAAGATGAAAGATGAAACAATGCGGAAAGATGAAAGATGAAAGAATGCGGAAGATGAAAGATGAAACAATGCGGAAAGATCAAAGATGAAACAATGCGGAAAGATGAAAGATGAAACAATGCGGAAAGATGAAAGATGAAAAAATGCGGAAAGATGAAAGATGAAAGAATGCGGAAAGATGAAAGATGAAACAATGCGGAAAGATGAAAGATGAAACAATGCGGAAAGATGAAAGATGAAACAATGCGGAAAGATGAAAGATGAAAAAATGTGGAAAGATGAAAGATGAAACAATGCGGAAAGATGAAAGATGAAAGAATGCGGAAGATGAAAGATGAAACAATGCGGAAAGATGAAAGATGAAACATTGCGGAAAGATGAAAGATGAAACAATGCGGAAAGATGAAAGATGAAAGAATGCGGAAAGATGAAAGATGAAACAATGCGGAAAGATGAAAGATGAAACAATGCGGAAAGATGAAAGATGAAACAATGCGGAATGATGAAAGATGAAAGAATGCGGAAAGATGAAAGATGAAACAATGCGGAAATATGAAAGATGAAACAATGCGGAAAGATGAAAGATGAAACAATGCGGAAAGATGAATGATGAAACAATGCGGAAAGATGAAAGATGAAACAATGCGGAAAGATGAAACAATGCGGAAAGATGAAACAATGCGGAAAGATGAAACAATGCGGAAAGATGAAACAATGCGGAAAGATGAAACAATGCGGAAAGATGAAACAATGCGGAAAGATGAAACAATGCGGAAAGATGAAACAATGCGGAAAGATGAAACAATGCGGAAAGATGAAAGATGAAACAATGCGGAAAGATGAAAGATGAAAGAATGCGGAAAGATGAAAGATGAAACAATGCGGAAAGATGAAAGATGAAACAATGCGGAAAGATGAAACAATGCGGAAAGATGAAACAATGCGGAAAGATGAAAGATGAAACAATGCGGAAAGATGAAAGATGAAACAATGCGGAATGATGAAAGATGAAACAATGCGGAAAGATGAAAGATGAAACAATGCGGAAAGATGAAAGATGAAACAATGCGGAAAGATGAAAGATGAAACAATGCGGAAAGATGAAAGATGAAAGAATGCGGAAGATGAAAGATGAAACAATGCGGAAAGATGAAAGAATGCGGAAGATGAAAGATGAAACAATGCGGAAAGATGAAAGATGAAACAATGCGGAAAGATGAAAGATGAAACAATGCGGAAAGATGAAAGATGAAACAATGCGGAAAGATGAATGATGAAACAATGCGGAAAGATGAAAGATGAAACAATGCGGAAAGATGAAAGATGAAACAATGCGGAAAGATGAATGATGAAACAATGCGGAAAGATGAAAGATGAAACAATGCGGAAAGATGAAACAATGCGGAAAGATGAAACAATGCGGAAAGATGAAAAAATGCGGAAAGATGAAACAATGCGGAAAGATGAAACAATGCGGAAAGATGAAACAATGCGGAAAGATGAAACAATGCGGAAAGATGAAACAATGCGGAAAGATGAAACAATGCGGAAAGATGAAAGATGAAACAATGCGGAAAGATGAAAGATGAAAGAATGCGGAAAGATGAAAGATGAAACAATGTGGAAAGATGAAAGATCAAACAATGCGGAAAGATGAAACAATGCGGAAAGGTGAAACAATGCAGAAAGATGAAACAATGCGGAAAGATGAAACAATGCGGAAAGATGAAACAATGCAGAAAGATGAAACAATGCGGAAAGATGAAACAATGCGGAAAGATGAAACAATGCGGAAAGATGAAACAATGCGGAAAGATGACACAATGCGGAAAGATGAAAGATGAAACAATGCGGAAAGATGAAAGATTAAAAAATGCGGAAAGATGAAAGATGAAACAATGCGGAAAGATGAAAGATGAAAAAATGCGGAAAGATGAAAGATGAAACAATGCGGAAAGATGAAAGATGAAAGAATGCGGAAGATGAAAGATGAAACAATGCGGAAAGATGAAAGATGAAACAATGCGGAAAGATGAAACAATGCGGAAAGATGAAAGATGAAACAATGCGGAAAGATGAAAGATGAAAAAATGCTGAAAGATGAAAGATGAAACAATGCGGAAAGATGAAAGATGAAACAATGCGGCAAGATGAAAGATGAAACAATGCGGAAAGATGAAATATGAAAGAATGCGGAAAGATGAAAGATGAAACAATGCGGAAAGATGAAAGATGAAACAATGCGGAAAGATGAAAGATGAAAGAATGCGGAAAGATGAAAGATGAAACAATGCGGAAAGATGAAAGATGAAACAATGCGGAAAGATGAAAGATGAAAAAATGCGGAAAGATGAAAGATGAAACAATGCGGAAAGATGAAAGATGAAAGAATGCGGAAGATGAAAGATGAAACAATGCGGAAAGATGAAAGATGAAACAATGCGGAAAGATGAAAGATGAAACAATGCGGAAAGATGAAACAATGCGGAAAGATGAAACAATGCGGAAAGATGAAACAATGCGGAAAGATGAAACAATGCGGAAAGATGAAACAATGCGGAAAGATGAAACAATGCGGAAAGATGAAACAATGCGGAAAGATGAAACAATGCGGAAAGATGAAACAATGCGGAAAGATGAAAGATGAAACAATGCGGAAAGATGAAAGATGAAAAAATGCGGAAAGATGAAAGATGAAACAATGCGGAAAGATGAAAGAATGCGGAAGATGAAAGATGAAACAATGCGGAAAGATGAAACAAAGCGGAAAGATGAAAGATGAAACAATGCGGAAAGATGAAAGATGAAACAATGCGGAAAGATGAAAGATGAAACAATGCGGAAAGATGAAAGATGAAACAATGCGGAAAGATGAAAGATGAAACAATGCGGAAAGATGAAACAATGCGGAAAGATGAAACAATGCGGAAAGATGAAACAATGCGGAAAGATGAAACAATGCGGAAAGATGAAACAATGCGGAAAGATGAAACAATGCGGAAAGATGAAACAATGCGGAAAGATGAAACAATGCGGAAAGATGAAACAATGCGGAAAGATGAAACAATGCGGAAAGATGAAACAATGCGGAAAGATGAAACAATGCGGAAAGATGAAACAATGCGGAAAGATGAAACAATGCGGAAAGATGAAACAATGCGGAAAGATGAAACAATGCGGAAAGATGAAAGATGAAACAATGCGGAAAGATGAAAGATGAAAAAATGCGGAAAGATGAAAGATGAAACAATGCGGAAAGATGAAAGAATGCGGAAGATGAAAGATGAAACAATGCGGAAAGATGAAACAAAGCGGAAAGATGAAAGATGAAACAATGCGGAAAGATGAAAGATGAAACAATGCGGAAAGATGAAAGATGAAACAATGCGGAAAGATGAAAGATGAAACAATGCGGAAAGATGAAAGATGAAACAATGCGGAAAGATGAAAGATGAAACAATGCGGAAAGATGAAAGATGAAACAATGCGGAAAGATGAAACAATGCGGAAAGATGAAACAATGCGGAAAGATGAAACAATGCGGAAAGATGAAACAATGCGGAAAGATGAAACAATGCGGAAAGATGAAACAATGCGGAAAGATGAAACAATGCGGAAAGATGAAACAATGCGGAAAGATGAAACAATGCGGAAAGATGAAACAATGCGGAAAGATGAAACAATGCGGAAAGATGAAACAATGCGGAAAGATGAAACAATGCGGAAAGATGAAACAATGCGGAAAGATGAAAGATGAAACAATGCGGAAAGATGAAAGATGAAAAAATGCGGAAAGATGAAAGATGAAACAATGCGGGAAGATGAAAGATGAAACAATGCGGAAAGATGAAAGATGAAACAATGCGGAAAGATGAAAGATGAAACAATGCGGAAAGATGAAAGATGAAACAATGCGGAAAGATGAAACAATGCGGAAAGATGAAACAATGCGGAAAGATGAAACAATGCGGAAAGATGAAACAATGCGGAAAGATGAAACAATGCGGAAAGATGAAACAATGCGGAAAGATGAAACAATGCGGAAAGATGAAACAATGCGGAAAGATGAAACAATGCGGAAAGATGAAACAATGCGGAAAGATGAAACAATGCGGAAAGATGAAACAATGCGGAAAGATGAAACAATGCGGAAAGATGAAACAATGCGGAAAGATGAAAGATGAAACAATGCGGAAAGATGAAAGATGAAACAATGCGGAAAGATGAAACAATGCGGAAAGATGAAACAATGCGGAAAGATGAAAGATGAAACAATGCGGAAAGATGAAAGATGAAAAAATGCGGAAAGATGAAAGATGAAACAATGCGGGAAGATGAAAGATGAAACAATGCGGAAAGATGAAAGATGAACCAATGCGGAAAGATGAAAGATGAAACAATGCGGAAAGATGAAAGATGAAACAATGCGGAAAGATGAAACAATGCGGAAAGATGAAACAATGCGGAAAGATGAAACAATGCGGAAAGATGAAACAATGCGGAAAGATGAAACAATGCGGAAAGATGAAACAATGCGGAAAGATGAAACAATGCGGAAAGATGAAACAATGCGGAAAGATGAAACAATGCGGAAAGATGAAACAATGCGGAAAGATGAAACAATGCGGAAAGATGAAACAATGCGGAAAGATGAAACAATGCGGAAAGATGAAACAATGCGGAAAGATGAAACAATGCGGAAAGATGAAACAATGCGGAAAGATGAAACAATGCGGAAAGATGAAACAATGCGGAAAGATGAAACAATGCGGAAAGATGAAACAATGCGGAAAGATGAAACAATGCGGAAAGATGAAACAATGCGGAAAGATGAAACAATGCGGAAAGATGAAAGATGAAAGAATGCGGAAAGATGAAAGATGAAACAATGCGGAAAGATGAAAGAAAAGAATGCGGAAAGATGAAAGATGAAACAATGCGGAAAGATGAAAGATGAAAGAATGCGGAAAGATGAAAGATGAAACAATGCGGAAAGATGAAAGATGAAAGAATGCGGAAATATGAAAGATAAAACAATGCGGAAAGATGAAAGATGAAACAATGCGGAAAGATGAAAGATGAAACAATGCGGAAAGATGAAAGATGAAAAAATGCGGAAAGATGAAAGATGAAACAATGCGGAAAGATGAAAGATGAAACACTGCGGAAAGATGAAAGATGAAAGAATGCGGAAGATGAAAGATGAAATAATGCGGAAAGATGAAAGATGAAACAATGCGGAAAGATGAAAGATGAAACAATGCGGAAAGATGAAAGATGAAAGAATGCGGAAAGATGAAAGATAAAACAATGCGGAAAGATGAAAGATGAAACAATGCGGAAAGATGAAAAATGAAAGAATGCGGAAGATGAAAGATGAAACAATGCGGAAAGATGAAAGATGAAACAATGCGGAAAGATGAAAGATGAAAGAATGCGGAAATATGAAAGATGAAACAATGCGGAAAGATGAAAGATGAAACAATGCGGAAAGATGAAAGATGAAACAATGCAGAAAGATGAAAGATGAAACAATGAGGAAAGATGAAAGATGAAACAATGCGGAAAGATGAAACAATGCGGAAAGATGAAACAATGCGGAAAGATGAAACAATGCGGAAAGATGAAACAATGCGGAAAGATGAAACAATGCGGAAAGATGAAACAATGCGGAAAGATGAAACAATGCGGAAAGATGAAACAATGCGGAAAGATGAAACAATGCGGAAAGATGAAACAATGCGGAAAGATGAAACAATGCGGAAAGATGAAAGATGAAACAATGCGGAAAGATGAAAGATGAAAAAATGCGGAAAGATGAAAGATGAAACAATGCGGAAAGATGAAAGATGAAACAATGCGGAAAGATGAAAGATGAAACAATGCGGAAAGATGAAAGATGAAACAATGCGGAAAGATGAAAGATGAAACAATGCGGAAAGATGAAAGATGAAACAATGCGGAAAGATGAAAGATGAAACAATGCGGAAAGATGAAAGATGAAACAATGCGGAAAGATGAAACAATGCGGATAGATGAAACAATGCGGAAAGATGAAACAATGCGGAAAGATGAAACAATGCGGAAAGATGAAACAATGCGGAAAGATGAAACAATGCGGAAAGATGAAACAATGCGGAAAGATGAAACAATGCGGAAAGATGAAACAATGCGGAAAGATGAAACAATGCGGAAAGATGAAACAATGCGGAAAGATGAAACAATGCGGAAAGATGAAACAATGCGGAAAGATGAAACAATGCGGAAAGTTGAAACAATGCGGAAAGATGAAACAATGCGGAAGGATGAAACAATGCGGAAAGATGAAAGATGAAACAATGCGGAAAGATGAAAGATGAAACAATGCGGAAAGATGAAACAATGCGGAAAGATGAAACAATGCGGAAAGATGAAAGATGAAACAATGCGGAAAGATGAAAGATGAAAAAATGCGGAAAGATGAAAGATGAAACAATGCGGAAAGATGAAAGAATGCGGAAGATGAAAGATGAAACAATGCGGAAAGATGAAACAAAGCGGAAAGATGAAAGATGAAACAATGCGGAAAGATGAAAGATGAAACAATGCGGAAAGATGAAAGATGAAACAATGCGGAAAGATGAAAGATGAAACAATGCGGAAAGATGAAAGATGAAACAATGCGGAAAGATGAAACAATGCGGAAAGATGAAACAATGCGGAAAGATGAAACAATGCGGAAAGATGAAACAATGCGGAAAGATGAAACAATGCGGAAAGATGAAACAATGCGGAAAGATGAAACAATGCGGAAAGATGAAACAATGCGGAAAGATGAAACAATGCGGAAAGATGAAACAATGCGGAAAGATGAAACAATGCGGAAAGATGAAAGATGAAACAATGCGGAAAGATGAAAGATGAAAAAATGCGGAAAGATGAAAGATGAAACAATGCGGAAAGATGAAAGAATGCGGAAGATGAAAGATGAAACAATGCGGAAAGATGAAACAAAGCGGAAAGATGAAAGATGAAACAATGCGGAAAGATGAAAGATGAAACAATGCGGAAAGATGAAAGATGAAACAATGCGGAAAGATGAAAGATGAAACAATGCGGAAAGATGAAAGATGAAACAATGCGGAAAGATGAAACAATGCGGAAAGATGAAACAATGCGGAAAGATGAAACAATGCGGAAAGATGAAACAATGCGGAAAGATGAAACAATGCGGAAAGATGAAACAATGCGGAAAGATGAAACAATGCGGAAAGATGAAACAATGCGGAAAGATGAAACAATGCGGAAAGATGAAACAATGCGGAAAGATGAAACAATGCGGAAAGATGAAACAATGCGGAAAGATGAAACAATGCGGAAAGATGAAACAATGCGGAAAGATGAAACAATGCGGAAAGATGAAACAATGCGGAAAGATGAAAGATGAAACAATGCGGAAAGATGAAAGATGAAAAAATGCGGAAAGATGAAAGATGAAACAATGCGGAAAGATGAAAGAATGCGGAAGATGAAAGATGAAACAATGCGGAAAGATGAAACAAAGCGGAAAGATGAAAGATGAAACAATGCGGAAAGATGAAAGATGAAACAATGCGGAAAGATGAAAGATGAAACAATGCGGAAAGATGAAAGATGAAACAATGCGGAAAGATGAAAGATGAAACAATGCGGAAAGATGAAAGATGAAACAATGCGGAAAGATGAAAGATGAAACAATGCGGAAAGATGAAACAATGCGGAAAGATGAAACAATGCGGAAAGATGAAACAATGCGGAAAGATGAAACAATGCGGAAAGATGAAACAATGCGGAAAGATGAAACAATGCGGAAAGATGAAACAATGCGGAAAGATGAAACAATGCGGAAAGATGAAACAATGCGGAAAGATGAAACAATGCGGAAAGATGAAACAATGCGGAAAGATGAAACAATGCGGAAAGATGAAACAATGCGGAAAGATGAAACAATGCGGAAAGATGAAACAATGCGGAAAGATGAAAGATGAAACAATGCGGAAAGATGAAAGATGAAAAAATGCGGAAAGATGAAAGATGAAACAATGCGGGAAGATGAAAGATGAAACAATGCGGAAAGATGAAAGATGAAACAATGCGGAAAGATGAAAGATGAAACAATGCGGAAAGATGAAAGATGAAACAATGCGGAAAGATGAAACAATGCGGAAAGATGAAACAATGCGGAAAGATGAAACAATGCGGAAAGATGAAACAATGCGGAAAGATGAAACAATGCGGAAAGATGAAACAATGCGGAAAGATGAAACAATGCGGAAAGATGAAACAATGCGGAAAGATGAAACAATGCGGAAAGATGAAACAATGCGGAAAGATGAAACAATGCGGAAAGATGAAACAATGCGGAAAGATGAAACAATGCGGAAAGATGAAAGATGAAACAATGCGGAAAGATGAAAGATGAAACAATGCGGAAAGATGAAACAATGCGGAAAGATGAAACAATGCGGAAAGATGAAAGATGAAACAATGCGGAAAGATGAAAGATGAAAAAATGCGGAAAGATGAAAGATGAAACAATGCGGGAAGATGAAAGATGAAACAATGCGGAAAGATGAAAGATGAACCAATGCGGAAAGATGAAAGATGAAACAATGCGGAAAGATGAAAGATGAAACAATGCGGAAAGATGAAACAATGCGGAAAGATGAAACAATGCGGAAAGATGAAACAATGCGGAAAGATGAAACAATGCGGAAAGATGAAACAATGCGGAAAGATGAAACAATGCGGAAAGATGAAACAATGCGGAAAGATGAAACAATGCGGAAAGATGAAACAATGCGGAAAGATGAAACAATGCGGAAAGATGAAACAATGCGGAAAGATGAAACAATGCGGAAAGATGAAACAATGCGGAAAGATGAAACAATGCGGAAAGATGAAACAATGCGGAAAGATGAAACAATGCGGAAAGATGAAACAATGCGGAAAGATGAAACAATGCGGAAAGATGAAACAATGCGGAAAGATGAAACAATGCGGAAAGATGAAACAATGCGGAAAGATGAAAGATGAAAGAATGCGGAAAGATGAAAGATGAAACAATGCGGAAAGATGAAAGAAAAGAATGCGGAAAGATGAAAGATGAAACAATGCGGAAAGATGAAAGATGAAAGAATGCGGAAAGATGAAAGATGAAACAATGCGGAAAGATGAAAGATGAAAGAATGCGGAAATATGAAAGATAAAACAATGCGGAAAGATGAAAGATGAAACAATGCGGAAAGATGAAAGATGAAACAATGCGGAAAGATGAAAGATGAAAAAATGCGGAAAGATGAAAGATGAAACAATGCGGAAAGATGAAAGATGAAACACTGCGGAAAGATGAAAGATGAAAGAATGCGGAAGATGAAAGATGAAATAATGCGGAAAGATGAAAGATGAAACAATGCGGAAAGATGAAAGATGAAACAATGCGGAAAGATGAAAGATGAAAGAATGCGGAAAGATGAAAGATAAAACAATGCGGAAAGATGAAAGATGAAACAATGCGGAAAGATGAAAAATGAAAGAATGCGGAAGATGAAAGATGAAACAATGCGGAAAGATGAAAGATGAAACAATGCGGAAAGATGAAAGATGAAAGAATGCGGAAATATGAAAGATGAAACAATGCGGAAAGATGAAAGATGAAACAATGCGGAAAGATGAAAGATGAAACAATGCAGAAAGATGAAAGATGAAACAATGAGGAAAGATGAAAGATGAAACAATGCGGAAAGATGAAACAATGCGGAAAGATGAAACAATGCGGAAAGATGAAACAATGCGGAAAGATGAAACAATGCGGAAAGATGAAACAATGCGGAAAGATGAAACAATGCGGAAAGATGAAACAATGCGGAAAGATGAAACAATGCGGAAAGATGAAACAATGCGGAAAGATGAAACAATGCGGAAAGATGAAACAATGCGGAAAGATGAAAGATGAAACAATGCGGAAAGATGAAAGATGAAAAAATGCGGAAAGATGAAAGATGAAACAATGCGGAAAGATGAAAGATGAAACAATGCGGAAAGATGAAAGATGAAACAATGCGGAAAGATGAAAGATGAAACAATGCGGAAAGATGAAAGATGAAACAATGCGGAAAGATGAAAGATGAAACAATGCGGAAAGATGAAAGATGAAACAATGCGGAAAGATGAAAGATGAAACAATGCGGAAAGATGAAACAATGCGGATAGATGAAACAATGCGGAAAGATGAAACAATGCGGAAAGATGAAACAATGCGGAAAGATGAAACAATGCGGAAAGATGAAACAATGCGGAAAGATGAAACAATGCGGAAAGATGAAACAATGCGGAAAGATGAAACAATGCGGAAAGATGAAACAATGCGGAAAGATGAAACAATGCGGAAAGATGAAACAATGCGGAAAGATGAAACAATGCGGAAAGATGAAACAATGCGGAAAGTTGAAACAATGCGGAAAGATGAAACAATGCGGAAGGATGAAACAATGCGGAAAGATGAAAGATGAAACAATGCGGAAAGATGAAAGATGAAACAATGCGGAAAGATGAAACAATGCGGAAAGATGAAACAATGCGGAAAGATGAAAGATGAAACAATGCGGAAAGATGAAAGATGAAAAAATGCGGAAAGATGAAAGATGAAACAATGCGGAAAGATGAAAGAATGCGGAAGATGAAAGATGAAACAATGCGGAAAGATGAAACAAAGCGGAAAGATGAAAGATGAAACAATGCGGAAAGATGAAAGATGAAACAATGCGGAAAGATGAAAGATGAAACAATGCGGAAAGATGAAAGATGAAACAATGCGGAAAGATGAAAGATGAAACAATGCGGAAAGATGAAACAATGCGGAAAGATGAAACATTGCGGAAAGATGAAACAATGCGGAAAGATGAAACAATGCGGAAAGATGAAACAATGCGGAAAGATGAAACAATGCGGAAAGATGAAACAATGCGGAAAGATGAAACAATGCGGAAAGATGAAAGATGAAACAATGCGGAAAGATGAAAGATGAAAAAATGCGGAAAGATGAAAGATGAAACAATGCGGAAAGATGAAAGAATGCGGAAGATGAAAGATGAAACAATGCGGAAAGATGAAACAAAGCGGAAAGATGAAAGATGAAACAATGCGGAAAGATGAAAGATGAAACAATGCGGAAAGATGAAAGATGAAACAATGCGGAAAGATGAAAGATGAAACAATGCGGAAAGATGAAAGATGAAACAATGCGGAAAGATGAAAGATGAAACAATGCGGAAAGATGAAAGATGAAACAATGCGGAAAGATGAAACAATGCGGAAAGATGAAACAATGCGGAAAGATGAAACAATGCGGAAAGATGAAACAATGCGGAAAGATGAAACAATGCGGAAAGATGAAACAATGCGGAAAGATGAAACAATGCGGAAAGATGAAACAATGCGGAAAGATGAAACAATGCGGAAAGATGAAACAATGCGGAAAGATGAAACAATGCGGAAAGATGAAACAATGCGGAAAGATGAAACAATGCGGAAAGATGAAACAATGCGGAAAGATGAAACAATGCGGAAAGATGAAAGATGAAACAATGCGGAAAGATGAAAGATGAAAAAATGCGGAAAGATGAAAGATGAAACAATGCGGGAAGATGAAAGATGAAACAATGCGGAAAGATGAAAGATGAAACAATGCGGAAAGATGAAAGATGAAACAATGCGGAAAGATGAAAGATGAAACAATGCGGAAAGATGAAACAATGCGGAAAGATGAAACAATGCGGAAAGATGAAACAATGCGGAAAGATGAAACAATGCGGAAAGATGAAACAATGCGGAAAGATGAAACAATGCGGAAAGATGAAACAATGCGGAAAGATGAAACAATGCGGAAAGATGAAACAATGCGGAAAGATGAAACAATGCGGAAAGATGAAACAATGCGGAAAGATGAAACAATGCGGAAAGATGAAACAATGCGGAAAGATGAAAGATGAAACAATGCGGAAAGATGAAAGATGAAACAATGCGGAAAGATGAAACAATGCGGAAAGATGAAACAATGCGGAAAGATGAAAGATGAAACAATGCGGAAAGATGAAAGATGAAAAAATGCGGAAAGATGAAAGATGAAACAATGCGGGAAGATGAAAGATGAAACAATGCGGAAAGATGAAAGATGAACCAATGCGGAAAGATGAAAGATGAAACAATGCGGAAAGATGAAAGATGAAACAATGCGGAAAGATGAAACAATGCGGAAAGATGAAACAATGCGGAAAGATGAAACAATGCGGAAAGATGAAACAATGCGGAAAGATGAAACAATGCGGAAAGATGAAACAATGCGGAAAGATGAAACAATGCGGAAAGATGAAACAATGCGGAAAGATGAAACAATGCGGAAAGATGAAACAATGCGGAAAGATGAAACAATGCGGAAAGATGAAACAATGCGGAAAGATGAAACAATGCGGAAAGATGAAACAATGCGGAAAGATGAAACAATGCGGAAAGATGAAAGATGAAAGAATGCGGAAAGATGAAAGATGAAACAATGCGGAAAGATGAAAGAAAAGAATGCGGAAAGATGAAAGATGAAACAATGCGGAAAGATGAAAGATGAAAGAATGCGGAAAGATGAAAGATGAAACAATGCGGAAAGATGAAAGAAAAGAATGCGGAAAGATGAAAGATGAAACAATGCGGAAAGATGAAAGATGAAAGAATGCGGAAAGATGAAAGATGAAACAATGCGGAAAGATGAAAGATGAAAGAATGCGGAAATATGAAAGATGAAACAATGCGGAAAGATGAAAGATGAAACAATGCGGAAAGATGAAAGATGAAACAATGCGGAAAGATGAAAGATGAAAAAATGCGGAAAGATGAAAGATGAAACAATGCGGAAAGATGAAAGATGAAACACTGCGGAAAGATGAAAGATGAAAGAATGCGGAAGATGAAAGATGAAATAATGCGGAAAGATGAAAGATGAAACAATGCGGAAAGATGAAAGATGAAACAATGCGGAAAGATGAAAGATGAAAGAATGCGGAAAGATGAAAGATAAAACAATGCGGAAAGATGAAAGATGAAACAATGCGGAAAGATGAAAAATGAAAGAATGCGGAAGATGAAAGATGAAACAATGCGGAAAGATGAAAGATGAAACAATGCGGAAAGATGAAAGATGAAAGAATGCGGAAATATGAAAGATGAAACAATGCGGAAAGATGAAAGATGAAACAATGCGGAAAGATGAAAGATGAAACAATGCAGAAAGATGAAAGATGAAACAATGAGGAAAGATGAAAGATGAAACAATGCGGAAAGATGAAACAATGCGGAAAGATGAAACAATGCGGAAAGATGAAACAATGCGGAAAGATGAAACAATGCGGAAAGATGAAACAATGCGGAAAGATGAAACAATGCGGAAAGATGAAACAATGCGGAAAGATGAAACAATGCGGAAAGATGAAACAATGCGGAAAGATGAAACAATGCGGAAAGATGAAACAATGCGGAAAGATGAAACAATGCGGAAAGATGAAAGATGAAACAATGCGGAAAGATGAAAGATGAAAAAATGCGGAAAGATGAAAGATGAAACAATGCGGAAAGATGAAAGATGAAACAATGCGGAAAGATGAAAGATGAAACAATGCGGAAAGATGAAAGATGAAACAATGCGGAAAGATGAAAGATGAAACAATGCGGAAAGATGAAAGATGAAACAATGCGGAAAGATGAAAGATGAAACAATGCGGAAAGATGAAAGATGAAACAATGCGGAAAGATGAAACAATGCGGATAGATGAAACAATGCGGAAAGATGAAACAATGCGGAAAGATGAAACAATGCGGAAAGATGAAACAATGCGGAAAGATGAAACAATGCGGAAAGATGAAACAATGCGGAAAGATGAAACAATGCGGAAAGATGAAACAATGCGGAAAGATGAAACAATGCGGAAAGATGAAACAATGCGGAAAGATGAAACAATGCGGAAAGATGAAACAATGCGGAAAGATGAAACAATGCGGAAAGATGAAACAATGCGGAAAGTTGAAACAATGCGGAAAGATGAAACAATGCGGAAGGATGAAACAATGCGGAAAGATGAAAGATGAAACAATGCGGAAAGATGAAAGATGAAACAATGCGGAAAGATGAAAGATGAAACAATGCGGAAAGATGAAAGATGAAACAATGCGGAAAGATGAAAGATGAAACAATGCGGAAAGATGAAACAATGCGGAAAGATGAAACAATGCGGAAAGATGAAAGATGAAACAATGCGGAAAGATGAAAGATGAAACAATGCGGGAAGATGAAAGATGAAACAATGCGGAAAGATGGAATATGAAACAATGCGGAAAGATGAAAGATGAAACAATGCGGAAAGATGAAAGATGAAACAATGCGGAAAGATGAATGATGAAACAATGCGGAAAGATGAAAGATGAAACAATGCGGAAAGATGAAACAATGCGGAAAGATGAAACAATGCGGAAAGATGAAAGATGAAACAATGCGGAAAGATGAAAGATGAAAGAATGCGGAAAGATGAAAGATGAAACAATGCGGAAAGATGAAAGATGAAACAATGCGGAAAGATGAAACAATGCGGAAAGATGAAACAATGCGGAAAGATGAAACAATGCGGAAAGATGAAAGATGAAACAATGCGGAAAGATGAAAGATGAAACAATGCGGAAAGATGAAAGATGAAACAATGCGGAAAGATGAAACAATGCGGAAAGATGAAACAATGCGGAAAGATGAAACAAAGCGGAAAGATGAAAAATGAAAGAATGCGGAAGATGAAAGATGAAACAATGCGGAAAGATGAAAGATGAAAGAATGCGGAAAGATGAAAGATGAAACAATGCGGAAAGATGAAAGATGAAAGAATGCGGAAAGATGAAAGATGAAACAATGCGGAAAGATGAAAGATGAAACAATGCGGAAAGATGAAAGATGAAAGAATGCGGAAAGATGAAAGATGAAACAATGCGGAAAGATGAAAGATGAAACAATGCGGAAAGATGAAACAATGCGGAAAGATGAAACAATGCGGAAAGATGAAAGATGAAACAATGCGGAAAGATGAAAGATGAAAGAATGCGGAAAGATGAAAGATGAAACAATGCGGAAAGATGAAAGATGAAACAATGCGGAAAGATGAAACAATGCGGAAAGATGAAACAATGCGGAAAGATGAAAGATGAAACAATGCGGAAAGATGAAAGATGAAAAAATGCGGAAAGATGAAAGATGAAACAATGCGGAAAGATGAAAGTTGAAAAAATGCGGAAAGATGAAAGATGAAACACTGCGGAAAGATGAAAGATGAAAGAATGCGGAAGATGAAAGATGAAACAATGCGGAAAGATGAAAGATGAAACAATGCGGAAAGATGAAAGATGAAACAATGCGGAAAGATGAAAGATGAAAGAATGCGGAAAGATGAAAGATAAAACAATGCGGAAAGATGAAAGATGAAACAATGCGGAAAGATGAAAAATGAAAGAATGCGGAAGATGAAAGATGAAACAATGCGGAAAGATGAAAGATGAAACAATGCGGAAAGATGAAAGATGAAAGAATGCGGAAATATGAAATATGAAACAATGCGGAAAGATGAAAGATGAAACAATGCGGAAAGATGAAAGATGAAACAATGCAGAAAGATGAAAGATGAAACAATGAGGAAAGATGAAAGATGAAACAATGCGGAAAGATGAAACAATGCGGAAAGTCGAAACAATGCGGAAAGATGAAACAATGCGGAAAGATGAAACAATGCGGAAAGATGAAACAATGCGGAAAGATGAAACAATGCGGAAAGATGAAACAATGCGGAAAGATGAAACAATGCGGAAAGATGAAACAATGCGGAAAGATGAAACAATGCGGAAAGATGAAACAATGCGGAAAGATGAAACAATGCGGAAAGATGAAACAATGCGGAAAGATGAAACAATGCGGAAAGATGAAACAATGCGGAAAGATGAAACAATGCGGAAAGATGAAACAATGCGGAAAGATGAAACAATGCGGAAAGATGAAAGATGAAACAATGCGGAAAGATGAAACAATGCGGAAAGATGAAAGATGAAACAATGCGGAAAGATGAAAGATGAAACAATGCGGAAAGATGAAAGATGAAAGATGAAACAATGCGGAAAGATGAAAGATGAAACAATGCGGAAAGATGAAAGATGAAACAATGCGGAAAGATGAAAGATGAAACAATGCGGAAAGATGAAAGATGAAACAATGCGGAAAGATGAAAGATGAAACAATGCGGAAAGATGAAAGATGAAACAATGCGGAAAGATGAAAGATGAAACAATGCGGAAAGATGAAACAATGCGGAAAGATGAAACAATGCGGAAAGATGAAACAATGCGGAAAGAAGAAAGATGAAACAATGCGGAAAGATGAAAGATGAAACAATGCGGGAAGATGAAAGATGAAACAATGCGGAAAGATGAAAGATGAAACAATGCGGAAAGATGAAAGATGAAAAAATGCGGAAAGATGAAAGATGAAACAATGCGGAAAGATGAAAGATGAAAGAATGCGGAAGATGAAAGATGAAACAATGCGGAAAGATGAAACAATGCGGAAAGATGAAACAATGCGGAAAGATGAAACAATGCGGAAAGATGAAAGATGAAAGAATGCGGAAAGATGAAAGATGAAACAATGCGGCAAGATGAAAGATGAAAAAATGCGGAAAGATGAAAGATGAAACAATGCGGAAAGATGAAAGATGAAACAATGCGGAAAGATGAAAGATGAAAAAATGCGGTAAGATGAAAGATGAAACAATGCGGAAAGATGAAAGATGAAACAATGCGGAAAGATGAAAGATGAAACAATGCGGAAAGATGAAACAATGCGGAAAGATGAAACAATGCGGACAGATGAAAGATGAAACAATGCGGAAAGATGAAAGATGAAAGAATGCGGAAAGATGAAAGATGAAACAATGCGGAAAGATGAAAGATGAAACAATGCGGAAAGATGAAACAATGCGGAAAGATGAAACAATGCGGAAAGATGAAACAATGCGGAAAGATGAAACAATGCGGAAAGATGAAACAATGCGGAAAGATGAAACAATGCGGAAAGATGAAAGATGAAACAATGCGGAAAGATGAAAGATGAAAAAATGCGGAAAGATGAAAGATGAAACAATGCGGAAAGATGAAAGAATGCGGAAGATGAAAGATGAAACAATGCGGAAAGATGAAACAAAGCGGAAAGATGAAAGATGAAACAATGCGGAAAGATGAAAGATGAAACAATGCGGAAAGATGAAAGATGAAACAATGCGGAAAGATGAAAGATGAAACAATGCGGAAAGATGAAAGATGAAACAATGCGGAAAGATGAAACAATGCGGAAAGATGAAACAATGCGGAAAGATGAAACAATGCGGAAAGATGAAACAATGCGGAAAGATGAAACAATGCGGAAAGATGAAAGAATGCGGAAAGATGAAACAATGCGGAAAGATGAAACAATGCGGAAAGATGAAACAATGCGGAAAGATGAAAGATGAAACAATGCGGAAAGATGAAAGATGAAAAAATGCGGAAAGATGAAAGATGAAACAATGCGGAAAGATGAAAGAATGCGGAAGATGAAAGATGAAACAATGCGGAAAGATGAAACAAAGCGGAAAGATGAAAGATGAAACAATGCGGAAAGATGAAAGATGAAACAATGCGGAAAGATGAAAGATGAAACAATGCGGAAAGATGAAAGATGAAACAATGCGGAAAGATGAAAGATGAAACAATGCGGAAAGATGAAAGATGAAACAATGCGGAAAGATGAAAGATGAAACAATGCGGAAAGATGAAACAATGCGGAAAGATGAAACAATGCGGAAAGATGAAACAATGCGGAAAGATGAAACAATGCGGAAAGATGAAACAATGCGGAAAGATGAAACAATGCGGAAAGATGAAACAATGCGGAAAGATGAAACAATGCGGAAAGATGAAACAATGCGGAAAGATGAAACAATGCGGAAAGATGAAACAATGCGGAAAGATGAAACAATGCGGAAAGATGAAACAATGCGGAAAGATGAAACAATGCGGAAAGATGAAAGATGAAACAATGCGGAAAGATGAAAGATGAAACAATGCGGAAAGATGAAACAATGCGGAAAGATGAAACAATGCGGAAAGATGAAACAATGCGGAAAGATGAAAGATGAAACAATGCGGAAAGATGAAAGATGAAAAAATGCGGAAAGATGAAAGATGAAACAATGCGGGAAGATGAAAGATGAAACAATGCGGAAAGATGAAAGATGAACCAATGCGGAAAGATGAAAGATGAAACAATGCGGAAAGATGGAAGATGAAACAATGCGGAAAGATGAAACAATGCGGAAAGATGAAACAATGCGGAAAGATGAAACAATGCGGAAAGATGAAACAATGCGGAAAGATGAAACAATGCGGAAAGATGAAACAATGCGGAAAGATGAAACAATGCGGAAAGATGAAACAATGCGGAAAGATGAAACAATGCGGAAAGATGAAACAATGCGGAAAGATGAAACAATGCGGAAAGATGAAACAATGCGGAAAGATGAAACAATGCGGAAAGATGAAACAATGCGGAAAGATGAAACAATGCGGAAAGATGAAACAATGCGGAAAGATGAAACAATGCGGAAAGATGAAACAATGCGGAAAGATGAAACAATGCGGAAAGATGAAAGATGAAAGAATGCGGAAAGATGAAAGATGAAACAATGCGGAAAGATGAAAGAAAAGAATGCGGAAAGATGAAAGATGAAACAATGCGGAAAGATGAAAGATGAAAGAATGCGGAAAGATGAAAGATGAAACAATGCGGAAAGATGAAAGATGAAAGAATGCGGAAATATGAAAGATGAAACAATGCGGAAAGATGAAAGATGAAACAATGCGGAAAGATGAAAGATGAAACAATGCGGAAAGATGAAAGATGAAAAAATGCGGAAAGATGAAAGATGAAACAATGCGGAAAGATGAAAGATGAAACACTGCGGAAAGATGAAAGATGAAAGAATGCGGAAGATGAAAGATGAAATAATGCGGAAAGATGAAAGATGAAACAATGCGGAAAGATGAAAGATGAAACAATGCGGAAAGATGAAAGATGAAAGAATGCGGAAAGATGAAAGATAAAACAATGCGGAAAGATGAAAGATGAAACAATGCGGAAAGATGAAAAATGAAAGAATGCGGAAGATGAAAGATGAAACAATGCGGAAAGATGAAAGATGAAACAATGCGGAAAGATGAAAGATGAAAGAATGCGGAAATATGAAAGATGAAACAATGCGGAAAGATGAAAGATGAAACAATGCGGAAAGATGAAAGATGAAACAATGCAGAAAGATGAAAGATGAAACAATGAGGAAAGATGAAAGATGAAACAATGCGGAAAGATGAAACAATGCGGAAAGATGAAACAATGCGGAAAGATGAAACAATGCGGAAAGATGAAACAATGCGGAAAGATGAAACAATGCGGAAAGATGAAACAATGCGGAAAGATGAAACAATGCGGAAAGATGAAACAATGCGGAAAGATGAAACAATGCGGAAAGATGAAAGATGAAACAATGCGGAAAGATGAAAGATGAAACAATGCAGAAAGATGAAAGATGAAACAATGAGGAAAGATGAAAGATGAAACAATGCGGAAAGATGAAACAATGCGGAAAGATGAAACAATGCGGAAAGATGAAACAATGCGGAAAGATGAAACAATGCGGAAAGATGAAACAATGCGGAAAGATGAAACAATGCGGAAAGATGAAACAATGCGGAAAGATGAAACAATGCGGAAAGATGAAACAATGCGGAAAGATGAAACAATGCGGAAAGATGAAACAATGCGGAAAGATGAAACAATGCGGAAAGATGAAACAATGCGGAAAGATGAAACAATGCGGAAAGATGAAACAATGCGGAAAGATGAAACAATGCGGAAAGATGAAACAATGCGGAAAGATGAAAGATGAAACAATGCGGAAAGATGAAAGATGAAAAAATGCGGAAAGATGAAAGATGAAACAATGCGGAAAGATGAAAGATGAAACAATGCGGAAAGATGAAAGATGAAACAATGCGGAAAGATGAAAGATGAAACAATGCGGATAGATGAAAGATGAAACAATGCGGAAAGATGAAAGATGAAACAATGCGGAAAGATGAAAGATGAAACAATGCGGAAAGATGAAAGATGAAACAATGCGGAAAGATGAAACAATGCGGAAAGATGAAAGATGAAACAATGCGGAAAGATGAAAGATGAAACAATGCGGAAAGATGAAACAATGCGGAAAGATGAAACAATGCGGAAAGATGAAACAATGCGGAAAGATGAAACAATGCGGAAAGATGAAACAATGCGGAAAGATGAAACAATGCGGAAAGATGAAACAATGCGGAAAGTTGAAACAATGCGGAAAGATGAAACAATGCGGAAGGATGAAACAATGCGGAAAGATGAAAGATGAAACAATGCGGAAAGATGAAAGATGAAACAATGCGGAAAGATGAAAGATGAAACAATGCGGAAAGATGAAAGATGAAACAATGCGGAAAGATGAAAGATGAAACAATGCGGAAAGATGAAAGATGAAACAATGCGGAAAGATGAAACAATGCGGAAAGATGAAACAATGCGGAAAGATGAAAGATGAAACAATGCGGAAAGATGAAAGATGAAACAATGCGGGAAGATGAAAGATGAAACAATGCGGAAAGATGGAAGATGAAACAATGCGGAAAGATGAAAGATGAAACAATGCGGAAAGATGAAAGATGAAACAATGCGGAAAGATGAAACAATGCGGAAAGATGAAACAATGCGGAAAGATGAAACAATGCGGAAAGAAGAAAGATGAAACAATGCGGAAAGATGAAAGATGAAACAATGCGGGAAGATGAAAGATGAAACAATGCGGAAAGATGAAAGATGAAACAATGCGGAAAGATGAAAGATGAAAAAATGCGGAAAGATGAAAGATGAAACAATGCGGAAAGATGAAAGATGAAAGAATGCGGAAGATGAAAGATGAAACAATGCGGAAAGATGAAACAATGCGGAAAGATGAAACAATGCGGAAAGATGAAAGATGAAAGAATGCGGAAAGATGAAAGATGAAACAATGCGGCAAGATGAAAGATGAAAAAATGCGGAAAGATGAAAGATGAAAGAATGCGGAAAGATGAAAGATGAAACAATGCGGCAAGATGAAAGATGAAAAAATGCGGAAAGATGAAAGATGAAACAATGCGGAAAGATGAAAGATGAAACAATGCGGAAAGATGAAAGATGAAAAAATGCGGTAAGATGAAAGATGAAACAATGCGGAAAGATGAAAGATGAAACAATGCGGAAAGATGAAAGATGAAACAATGCGGAAAGATGAAACAATGCGGAAAGATGAAACAATGCGGACAGATGAAAGATGAAACAATGCGGAAAGATGAAAGATGAAAGATGAAACAATGCGGAAAGATGAAAGATGAAACAATGCGGAAAGATGAAACAATGCGGAAAGATGAAACAATGCGGAAAGATGAAACAATGCGGAAAGATGAAACAATGCGGAAAGATGAAACAATGCGGAAAGATGAAACAATGCGGAAAGATGAAAGATGAAACAATGCGGAAAGATGAAAGATGAAACAATGCGGAAAGATGAAAGATGAAACAATGCGGAAAGATGAAAGAATGCGGAAGATGAAAGATGAAACAATGCGGAAAGATGAAACAAAGCGGAAAGATGAAAGATGAAACAATGCGGAAAGATGAAAGATGAAACAATGCGGAAAGATGAAAGATGAAACAATGCGGAAAGATGAAAGATGAAACAATGCGGAAAGATGAAAGATGAAACAATGCGGAAAGATGAAACAATGCGGAAAGATGAAACAATGCGGAAAGATGAAACAATGCGGAAAGATGAAACAATGCGGAAAGATGAAACAATGCGGAAAGATGAAACAATGCGGAAAGATGAAACAATGCGGAAAGATGAAAGAATGCGGAAAGATGAAACAATGCGGAAAGATGAAACAATGCGGAAAGATGAAACAATGCGGAAAGATGAAAGATGAAACAATGCGGAAAGATGAAAGATGAAAAAATGCGGAAAGATGAAAGATGAAACAATGCGGAAAGATGAAAGAATGCGGAAGATGAAAGATGAAACAATGCGGAAAGATGAAACAAAGCGGAAAGACGAAAGATGAAACAATGCGGAAAGATGAAAGATGAAACAATGCGGAAAGATGAAAGATGAAACAATGCGGAAAGATGAAAGATGAAAGAATGCGGAAAGATGAAAGATAAAACAAAGCGGAAAGATGAAAGATGAAACAATGCGGAAAGATGAAAAATGAAAGAATGCGGAAGATGAAAGATGAAACAATGCGGAAAGATGAAAGATGAAACAATGCGGAAAGATGAAAGATGAAACAATGCGGAAAGATGAAAAATGAAAGAATGCGGAAGATGAAAGATGAAACAATGCGGAAAGATGAAAGATGAAACAATGCGGAAAGATGAAAGATGAAAGAATGCGGAAATATGAAATATGAAACAATGCGGAAAGATGAAAGATGAAACAATGCGGAAAGATGAAAGATGAAACAATGCAGAAAGATGAAAGATGAAACAATGCGGAAAGATGAAAGATGAAACAATGCGGAAAGATGAAAGATGAAACAATGCGGAAAGATGAAACAATGCGGAAAGATGAAACAATGCGGAAAGATGAAACAATGCGGAAAGATGAAACAATGCGGAAAGATGAAACAATGCGGAAAGATGAAACAATGCGGAAAGATGAAAGATGAAACAATGCGGAAAGATGAAAGATGAAAAAATGCGGAAAGATGAAAGATGAAACAATGCGGGAAGATGAAAGATGAAACAATGCGGAAAGATGAAAGATGAAACAATGCGGAAAGATGAAAGATGAAACAATGCGGAAAGATGAAAGATGAAACAATGCGGAAAGATGAAACAATGCGGAAAGATGAAACAATGCGGAAAGATGAAACAATGCGGAAAGATGAAACAATGCGGAAAGATGAAACAATGCGGAAAGATGAAACAATGCGGAAAGATGAAACAATGCGGAAAGATGAAACAATGCGGAAAGATGAAACAATGCGGAAAGATGAAACAATGCGGAAAGATGAAACAATGCGGAAAGATGAAACAATGCGGAAAGATGAAACAATGCGGAAAGATGAAACAATGCGGAAAGATGAAACAATGCGGAAAGATGAAACAATGCGGAAAGATGAAAGATGAAACAATGCGGAAAGATGAAAGATGAAACAATGCGGAAAGATGAAACAATGCGGAAAGATGAAACAATGCGGAAAGATGAAAGATGAAACAATGCGGAAAGATGAAAGATGAAAAAATGCGGAAAGATGAAAGATGAAACAATGCGGGAAGATGAAAGATGAAACAATGCGGAAAGATGAAAGATGAACCAATGCGGAAAGATGAAAGATGAAACAATGCGGAAAGATGGAAGATGAAACAATGCGGAAAGATGAAACAATGCGGAAAGATGAAACAATGCGGAAAGATGAAACAATGCGGAAAGATGAAACAATGCGGAAAGATGAAACAATGCGGAAAGATGAAACAATGCGGAAAGATGAAACAATGCGGAAAGATGAAACAATGCGGAAAGATGAAACAATGCGGAAAGATGAAACAATGCGGAAAGATGAAACAATGCGGAAAGATGAAACAATGCGGAAAGATGAAACAATGCGGAAAGATGAAACAATGCGGAAAGATGAAACAATGCGGAAAGATGAAACAATGCGGAAAGATGAAACAATGCGGAAAGATGAAACAATGCGGAAAGATGAAACAATGCGGAAAGATGAAACAATGCGGAAAGATGAAAGATGAAAGAATGCGGAAAGATGAAAGATGAAACAATGCGGAAAGATGAAAGAAAAGAATGCGGAAAGATGAAAGATGAAACAATGCGGAAAGATGAAAGATGAAAGAATGCGGAAAGATGAAAGATGAAACAATGCGGAAAGATGAAAGATGAAAGAATGCGGAAATATGAAAGATGAAACAATGCGGAAAGATGAAAGATGAAACAATGCGGAAAGATGAAAGATGAAACAATGCGGAAAGATGAAAGATGAAAAAATGCGGAAAGATGAAAGATGAAACAATGCGGAAAGATGAAAGATGAAACACTGCGGAAAGATGAAAGATGAAAGAATGCGGAAGATGAAAGATGAAATAATGCGGAAAGATGAAAGATGAAACAATGCGGAAAGATGAAAGATGAAACAATGCGGAAAGATGAAAGATGAAAGAATGCGGAAAGATGAAAGATAAAACAATGCGGAAAGATGAAAGATGAAACAATGCGGAAAGATGAAAAATGAAAGAATGCGGAAGATGAAAGATGAAACAATGCGGAAAGATGAAAGATGAAACAATGCGGAAAGATGAAAGATGAAAGAATGCGGAAATATGAAAGATGAAACAATGCGGAAAGATGAAAGATGAAACAATGCGGAAAGATGAAAGATGAAACAATGCAGAAAGATGAAAGATGAAACAATGCGGAAAGATGAAACAATGCGGAAAGATGAAACAATGCGGAAAGATGAAACAATGCGGAAAGATGAAACAATGCGGAAAGATGAAACAATGCGGAAAGATGAAACAATGCGGAAAGATGAAACAATGCGGAAAGATGAAACAATGCGGAAAGATGAAACAATGCGGAAAGATGAAACAATGCGGAAAGATGAAACAATGCGGAAAGATGAAACAATGCGGAAAGATGAAACAATGCGGAAAGATGAAAGATGAAACAATGCGGAAAGATGAAAGATGAAAAAATGCGGAAAGATGAAAGATGAAACAATGCGGAAAGATGAAAGATGAAACAATGCGGAAAGATGAAAGATGCAACAATGCGGAAAGATGAAAGATGAAACAATGCGGAAAGATGAAAGATGAAACAATGCGGAAAGATGAAAGATGAAACAATGCGGAAAGATGAAAGATGAAACAATGCGGAAAGATGAAAGATGAAACAATGCGGAAAGATGAAACAATGCGGAAAGATGAAAGATGAAACAATGCGGAAAGATGAAAGATGAAACAATGCGGAAAGATGAAACAATGCGGAAAGATGAAACAATGCGGAAAGATGAAACAATGCGGAAAGATGAAACAATGCGGAAAGATGAAACAATGCGGAAAGATGAAACAATGCGGAAAGTTGAAACAATGCGGAAAGATGAAACAATGCGGAAGGATGAAACAATGCGGAAAGATGAAAGATGAAACAATGCGGAAAGATGAAAGATGAAACAATGCGGAAAGATGAAAGATGAAACAATGCGGAAAGATGAAAGATGAAACAATGCGGAAAGATGAAAGATGAAACAATGCGGAAAGATGAAACAATGCGGAAAGATGAAAGATGAAACAATGCGGAAAGATGAAAGATGAAACAATGCGGGAAGATGAAAGATGAAACAATGCGGAAAGATGGAAGATGAAACAATGCGGAAAGATGAAAGATGAAACAATGCGGAAAGATGAAAGATGAAACAATGCGGAAAGATGAATGATGAAACAATGCGGAAAGATGAAAGATGAAACAATGCGGAAAGATGAAACAATGCGGAAAGATGAAACAATGCGGAAAGATGAAAGATGAAACAATGCGGAAAGATGAAAGATGAAAGAATGCGGAAAGATGAAAGATGAAACAATGCGGAAAGATGAAAGATGAAACAATGCGGAAAGATGAAACAATGCGGAAAGATGAAACAATGCGGAAAGATGAAACAATGCGGAAAGATGAAAGATGAAACAATGCGGAAAGATGAAAGATGAAACAATGCGGAAAGATGAAAGATGAAACAATGCGGAAAGATGAAACAATGCGGAAAGATGAAACAATGCGGAAAGATGAAACAAAGCGGAAAGATGAAAAATGAAAGAATGCGGAAGATGAAAGATGAAACAATGCGGAAAGATGAAAGATGAAATAATGCGGAAAGATGAAAGATGAAACAATGCGGAAAGATGAAAGATGAAAGAATGCGGAAAGATGAAAGATGAAACAATGCGGAAAGATGAAAGATGAAACAATGCGGAAAGATGAAAGATGAAAGAATGCGGAAAGATGAAAGATGAAACAATGCGGAAAGATGAAAGATGAAACAATGCGGAAAGATGAAACAATGCGGAAAGATGAAACAATGCGGAAAGATGAAAGATGAAACAATGCGGAAAGATGAAAGATGAAACAATGCGGAAAGATGAAACAATGCGGAAAGATGAAACAATGCGGAAAGATGAAAGATGAAACAATGCGGAAAGATGAAAGATGAAAGAATGCGGAAAGATGAAAGATGAAACAATGCGGAAAGATGAAAGATGAAACAATGCGGAAAGATGAAACAATGCGGAAAGATGAAACAATGCGGAAAGATGAAACAATGCGGAAAGATGAAAGATGAAACAATGCGGAAAGTAGAAAGATGAAAAAATGCGGAAAGATGAAAGATGAAACAATGCGGAAAGATGAAAGATGAAACAATGCGGAAAGATGAAAGATGAAACAATGCGGAAAGATGAAAGATGAAACAATGCGGAAAGATGAAAGATGAAACAATGCGGAAAGATGAAAGATGAAACAATGCGGAAAGATGAAAGATGAAACAATGCGGAAAGATGAAAGATGAAACAATGCGGAAAGATGAAACAATGCGGAAAGATGAAACAATGCGGAAAGATGAAACAATGCGGAAAGAAGAAAGATGAAACAATGCGGAAAGATGAAAGATGAAACAATGCGGGAAGATGAAAGATGAAACAATGCGGAAAGATGAAAGATGAAACAATGCGGAAAGATGAAAGATGAAACAATGCGGAAAGATGAAAGATGAAACAATGCGGAAAGATGAATGATGAAACAATGCGGAAAGATGAAAGATGAAACAATGCGGAAAGATGAAACAATGCGGAAAGATGAAACAATGCGGCAAGATGAAAGATGAAACAATGCGGAAAGATGAAAGATGAAAGAATGCGGAAAGATGAAAGATGAAACAATGCGGAAAGATGAAAGATGAAACAATGCGGAAAGATGAAAGATGAAACAATGCGGAAAGATGAAACAATGCGGAAAGATGAAACAATGCGGAAAGATGAAACAATGCGGAAAGATGAAACAATGCGGAAAGATGAAAGATGAAACAATGCGGAAAGATGAAAGATGAAACAATGCGGAAAGATGAAAGATGAAACAATGCGGAAAGATGAAACAATGCGGAAAGATGAAACAATGCGGAAAGATGAAACAAAGCGGAAAGATGAAAGATGAAAGAATGCGGAAGATGAAAGATGAAACAATGCGGAAAGATGAAAGATGAAAGAATGCGGAAAGATGAAAGATGAAACAATGCGGAAAGATGAAAGATGAAAGAATGCGGAAAGATGAAAGATGAAACAATGCGGAAAGATGAAAGATGAAACAATGCGGAAAGATGAAACAATGCGGAAAGATGAAACAATGCGGAAAGATGAAACAATGCGGAAAGATGAAATAATGCGGAAAGATGAAACAATGCGGAAAGATGAAAGATGAAACAATGCGGAAAGATGAAAGATGAAAAAATGCGGAAAGACGAAAGATGAAACAATGCGGAAAGATGAAAGATGAAAAAATGCGGAAAGATGAAAGATGAAACACTGCGGAAAGATGAAAGATGAAAGAATGCGGAAGATGAAAGATGAAACAATGCGGAAAGATGAAAGATGAAACAATGCGGAAAGATGAAAGATGAAACAATGCGGAAAGATGAAAGATGAAAGAATGCGGAAAGATGAAAGATGAAACAATGCGGAAAGATGAAAGATGAAACAATGCGGAAAGATGAAAGATGAAACAATGCAGAAAGATGAAAGATGAAACAATGAGGAAAGATGAAAGATGAAACAATGCGGAAAGATGAAACAATGCGGAAAGATGAAACAATGCGGAAAGATGAAACAATGCGGAAAGATGAAACAATGCGGAAAGATGAAACAATGCGGAAAGATGAAACAATGCGGAAAGATGAAACAATGCGGAAAGATGAAAGATGAAACAATGCGGAAAGATGAAAGATGAAAAAATGCGGAAAGATGAAAGATGAAACAATGCGGGAAGATGAAAGATGAAACAATGCGGAAAGATGAAAGATGAAACAATGCGGAAAGATGAAAGATGAAACAATGCGGAAAGATGAAAGATGAAACAATGCGGAAAGATGAAACAATGCGGAAAGATGAAACAATGCGGAAAGATGAAACAATGCGGAAAGATGAAACAATGCGGAAAGATGAAACAATGCGGAAAGATGAAACAATGCGGAAAGATGAAACAATGCGGAAAGATGAAACAATGCGGAAAGATGAAACAATGCGGAAAGATGAAACAATGCGGAAAGATGAAACAATGCGGAAAGATGAAACAATGCGGAAAGATGAAAGATGAAACAATGCGGAAAGATGAAAGATGAAAAAATGCGGAAAGATGAAAGATGAAACAATGCGGGAAGATGAAAGATGAAACAATGCGGAAAGATGAAAGATGAACCAATGCGGAAAGATGAAAGATGAAACAATGCGGAAAGATGGAAGATGAAACAATGCGGAAAGATGAAACAATGCGGAAAGATGAAACAATGCGGAAAGATGAAACAATGCGGAAAGATGAAACAATGCGGAAAGATGAAACAATGCGGAAAGATGAAACAATGCGGAAAGATGAAACAATGCGGAAAGATGAAACAATGCGGAAAGATGAAACAATGCGGAAAGATGAAACAATGCGGAAAGATGAAACAATGCGGAAAGATGAAACAATGCGGAAAGATGAAACAATGCGGAAAGATGAAACAATGCGGAAAGATGAAACAATGCGGAAAGATGAAACAATGCGGAAAGATGAAACAATGCGGAAAGATGAAACAATGCGGAAAGATGAAACAATGCGGAAAGATGAAAGATGAAAGAATGCGGAAAGATGAAAGATGAAACAATGCGGAAAGATGAAAGAAAAGAATGCGGAAAGATGAAAGATGAAACAATGCGGAAAGATGAAAGATGAAAGAATGCGGAAAGATGAAAGATGAAACAATGCGGAAAGATGAAAGATGAAAGAATGCGGAAATATGAAAGATGAAACAATGCGGAAAGATGAAAGATGAAACAATGCGGAAAGATGAAAGATGAAACAATGCGGAAAGATGAAAGATGAAAAAATGCGGAAAGATGAAAGATGAAACAATGCGGAAAGATGAAAGATGAAACACTGCGGAAAGATGAAAGATGAAAGAATGCGGAAGATGAAAGATGAAATAATGCGGAAAGATGAAAGATGAAACAATGCGGAAAGATGAAAGATGAAACAATGCGGAAAGATGAAAGATGAAAGAATGCGGAAAGATGAAAGATAAAACAATGCGGAAAGATGAAAGATGAAACAATGCGGAAAGATGAAAAATGAAAGAATGCGGAAGATGAAAGATGAAACAATGCGGAAAGATGAAAGATGAAACAATGCGGAAAGATGAAAGATGAAAGAATGCGGAAATATGAAAGATGAAACAATGCGGAAAGATGAAAGATGAAACAATGCGGAAAGATGAAAGATGAAACAATGCAGAAAGATGAAAGATGAAACAATGAGGAAAGATGAAAGATGAAACAATGCGGAAAGATGAAACAATGCGGAAAGATGAAACAATGCGGAAAGATGAAACAATGCGGAAAGATGAAACAATGCGGAAAGATGAAACAATGCGGAAAGATGAAACAATGCGGAAAGATGAAACAATGCGGAAAGATGAAACAATGCGGAAAGATGAAACAATGCGGAAAGATGAAACAATGCGGAAAGATGAAACAATGCGGAAAGATGAAAGATGAAACAATGCGGAAAGATGAAAGATGAAACAATGCAGAAAGATGAAAGATGAAACAATGAGGAAAGATGAAAGATGAAACAATGCGGAAAGATGAAACAATGCGGAAAGATGAAACAATGCGGAAAGATGAAACAATGCGGAAAGATGAAACAATGCGGAAAGATGAAACAATGCGGAAAGATGAAACAATGCGGAAAGATGAAACAATGCGGAAAGATGAAACAATGCGGAAAGATGAAACAATGCGGAAAGATGAAACAATGCGGAAAGATGAAACAATGCGGAAAGATGAAACAATGCGGAAAGATGAAACAATGCGGAAAGATGAAACAATGCGGAAAGATGAAACAATGCGGAAAGATGAAACAATGCGGAAAGATGAAAGATGAAACAATGCGGAAAGATGAAAGATGAAAAAATGCGGAAAGATGAAAGATGAAACAATGCGGAAAGATGAAAGATGAAACAATGCGGAAAGATGAAAGATGAAACAATGCGGAAAGATGAAACAATGCGGAAAGATGAAACAATGCGGAAAGATGAAAGATGAAACAATGCGGAAAGATGAAAGATGAAACAATGCGGGAAGATGAAAGATGAAACAATGCGGAAAGATGAAACAATGCGGAAAGATGAAACAATGCGGAAAGATGAAACAATGCGGAAAGATGAAACAATGAGGAAAGATGAAACAATGCGGAAAGATGAAACAATGCGGAAAGATGAAACAATGCGGAAAGTTGAAACAATGCGGAAAGATGAAACAATGCGGAAGGATGAAACAATGCGGAAAGATGAAAGATGAAACAATGCGGAAAGATGAAAGATGAAACAATGCGGAAAGATGAAAGATGAAACAATGCGGAAAGATGAAAGATGAAACAATGCGGAAAGATGAAACAATGCGGAAAGATGAAAGATGAAACAATGCGGAAAGATGAAAGATGAAACAATGCGGAAAGATGAAACAATGCGGAAAGATGAAACAATGCGGAAAGATGAAACAATGCGGAAAGATGAAACAATGAGGAAAGATGAAACAATGCGGAAAGATGAAACAATGCGGAAAGATGAAACAATGCGGAAAGTTGAAACAATGCGGAAAGATGAAACAATGCGGAAGGATGAAACAATGCGGAAAGATGAAAGATGAAACAATGCGGAAAGATGAAAGATGAAACAATGCGGAAAGATGAAAGATGAAACAATGCGGAAAGATGAAAGATGAAACAATGCGGAAAGATGAAAGATGAAACAATGCGGAAAGATGAAAGATGAAACAATGCGGAAAGATGAAACAATGCGGAAAGATGAAACAATGCGGAAAGATGAAAGATGAAACAATGCGGAAAGATGAAAGATGAAACAATGCGGGAAGATGAAAGATGAAACAATGCGGAAAGATGGAAGATGAAACAATGCGGAAAGATGAAAGATGAAACAATGCGGAAAGATGAAAGATGAAACAATGCGGAAAGATGAAACAATGCGGAAAGATGAAACAATGCGGAAAGATGAAACAATGCGGAAAGAAGAAAGATGAAACAATGCGGAAAGATGAAAGATGAAACAATGCGGGAAGATGAAAGATGAAACAATGCGGAAAGATGAAAGATGAAACAATGCGGAAAGATGAAAGATGAAAAAATGCGGAAAGATGAAAGATGAAACAATGCGGAAAGATGAAAGATGAAAGAATGCGGAAGATGAAAGATGAAACAATGCGGAAAGATGAAACAATGCGGAAAGATGAAACAATGCGGAAAGATGAAAGATGAAAGAATGCGGAAAGATGAAAGATGAAACAATGCGGCAAGATGAAAGATGAAAAAATGCGGAAAGATGAAAGATGAAAGAATGCGGAAAGATGAAAGATGAAACAATGCGGCAAGATGAAAGATGAAAAAATGCGGAAAGATGAAAGATGAAACAATGCGGAAAGATGAAAGATGAAACAATGCGGAAAGATGAAAGATGAAAAAATGCGGTAAGATGAAAGATGAAACAATGCGGAAAGATGAAAGATGAAACAATGCGGAAAGATGAAAGATGAAACAATGCGGAAAGATGAAACAATGCGGAAAGATGAAACAATGCGGACAGATGAAAGATGAAACAATGCGGAAAGATGAAAGATGAAAGATGAAACAATGCGGAAAGATGAAAGATGAAACAATGCGGAAAGATGAAACAATGCGGAAAGATGAAACAATGCGGAAAGATGAAACAATGCGGAAAGATGAAACAATGCGGAAAGATGAAACAATGCGGAAAGATGAAACAATGCGGAAAGATGAAAGATGAAACAATGCGGAAAGATGAAAGATGAAACAATGCGGAAAGATGAAAGATGAAACAATGCGGAAAGATGAAAGAATGCGGAAGATGAAAGATGAAACAATGCGGAAAGATGAAACAAAGCGGAAAGATGAAAGATGAAACAATGCGGAAAGATGAAAGATGAAACAATGCGGAAAGATGAAAGATGAAACAATGCGGAAAGATGAAAGATGAAACAATGCGGAAAGATGAAAGATGAAACAATGCGGAAAGATGAAACAATGCGGAAAGATGAAACAATGCGGAAAGATGAAACAATGCGGAAAGATGAAACAATGCGGAAAGATGAAACAATGCGGAAAGATGAAACAATGCGGAAAGATGAAACAATGCGGAAAGATGAAAGAATGCGGAAAGATGAAACAATGCGGAAAGATGAAACAATGCGGAAAGATGAAACAATGCGGAAAGATGAAAGATGAAACAATGCGGAAAGATGAAAGATGAAAAAATGCGGAAAGATGAAAGATGAAACAATGCGGAAAGATGAAAGAATGCGGAAGATGAAAGATGAAACAATGCGGAAAGATGAAACAAAGCGGAAAGACGAAAGATGAAACAATGCGGAAAGATGAAAGATGAAACAATGCGGAAAGATGAAAGATGAAACAATGCGGAAAGATGAAAGATGAAAGAATGCGGAAAGATGAAAGATAAAACAAAGCGGAAAGATGAAAGATGAAACAATGCGGAAAGATGAAAAATGAAAGAATGCGGAAGATGAAAGATGAAACAATGCGGAAAGATGAAAGATGAAACAATGCGGAAAGATGAAAGATGAAACAATGCGGAAAGATGAAAAATGAAAGAATGCGGAAGATGAAAGATGAAACAATGCGGAAAGATGAAAGATGAAACAATGCGGAAAGATGAAAGATGAAAGAATGCGGAAATATGAAATATGAAACAATGCGGAAAGATGAAAGATGAAACAATGCGGAAAGATGAAAGATGAAACAATGCAGAAAGATGAAAGATGAAACAATGCGGAAAGATGAAAGATGAAACAATGCGGAAAGATGAAAGATGAAACAATGCGGAAAGATGAAACAATGCGGAAAGATGAAACAATGCGGAAAGATGAAACAATGCGGAAAGATGAAACAATGCGGAAAGATGAAACAATGCGGAAAGATGAAACAATGCGGAAAGATGAAAGATGAAACAATGCGGAAAGATGAAAGATGAAAAAATGCGGAAAGATGAAAGATGAAACAATGCGGGAAGATGAAAGATGAAACAATGCGGAAAGATGAAAGATGAAACAATGCGGAAAGATGAAAGATGAAACAATGCGGAAAGATGAAAGATGAAACAATGCGGAAAGATGAAACAATGCGGAAAGATGAAACAATGCGGAAAGATGAAACAATGCGGAAAGATGAAACAATGCGGAAAGATGAAACAATGCGGAAAGATGAAACAATGCGGAAAGATGAAACAATGCGGAAAGATGAAACAATGCGGAAAGATGAAACAATGCGGAAAGATGAAACAATGCGGAAAGATGAAACAATGCGGAAAGATGAAACAATGCGGAAAGATGAAACAATGCGGAAAGATGAAACAATGCGGAAAGATGAAAGATGAAACAATGCGGAAAGATGAAAGATGAAACAATGCGGAAAGATGAAACAATGCGGAAAGATGAAACAATGCGGAAAGATGAAAGATGAAACAATGCGGAAAGATGAAAGATGAAAAAATGCGGAAAGATGAAAGATGAAACAATGCGGGAAGATGAAAGATGAAACAATGCGGAAAGATGAAAGATGAACCAATGCGGAAAGATGAAAGATGAAACAATGCGGAAAGATGGAAGATGAAACAATGCGGAAAGATGAAACAATGCGGAAAGATGAAACAATGCGGAAAGATGAAACAATGCGGAAAGATGAAACAATGCGGAAAGATGAAACAATGCGGAAAGATGAAACAATGCGGAAAGATGAAACAATGCGGAAAGATGAAACAATGCGGAAAGATGAAACAATGCGGAAAGATGAAACAATGCGGAAAGATGAAACAATGCGGAAAGATGAAACAATGCGGAAAGATGAAACAATGCGGAAAGATGAAACAATGCGGAAAGATGAAACAATGCGGAAAGATGAAACAATGCGGAAAGATGAAACAATGCGGAAAGATGAAACAATGCGGAAAGATGAAACAATGCGGAAAGATGAAACAATGCGGAAAGATGAAACAATGCGGAAAGATGAAACAATGCGGAAAGATGAAACAATGCGGAAAGATGAAACAATGCGGAAAGATGAAACAATGCGGAAAGATGAAAGATGAAAGAATGCGGAAAGATGAAAGATGAAACAATGCGGAAAGATGAAAGAAAAGAATGCGGAAAGATGAAAGATGAAACAATGCGGAAAGATGAAAGATGAAAGAATGCGGAAAGATGAAAGATGAAACAATGCGGAAAGATGAAAGATGAAAGAATGCGGAAATATGAAAGATGAAACAATGCGGAAAGATGAAAGATGAAACAATGCGGAAAGATGAAAGATGAAACAATGCGGAAAGATGAAAGATGAAAAAATGCGGAAAGATGAAAGATGAAACAATGCGGAAAGATGAAAGATGAAACACTGCGGAAAGATGAAAGATGAAAGAATGCGGAAGATGAAAGATGAAATAATGCGGAAAGATGAAAGATGAAACAATGCGGAAAGATGAAAGATGAAACAATGCGGAAAGATGAAAGATGAAAGAATGCGGAAAGATGAAACAATGCGGAAAGATGAAACAATGCGGAAAGATGAAACAATGCGGAAAGATGAAACAATGCGGAAAGATGAAAGATGAAACAATGCGGAAAGATGAAAGATGAAAAAATGCGGAAAGATGAAAGATGAAACAATGCGGGAAGATGAAAGATGAAACAATGCGGAAAGATGAAAGATGAACCAATGCGGAAAGATGAAAGATGAAACAATGCGGAAAGATGGAAGATGAAACAATGCGGAAAGATGAAACAATGCGGAAAGATGAAACAATGCGGAAAGATGAAACAATGCGGAAAGATGAAACAATGCGGAAAGATGAAACAATGCGGAAAGATGAAACAATGCGGAAAGATGAAACAATGCGGAAAGATGAAACAATGCGGAAAGATGAAACAATGCGGAAAGATGAAACAATGCGGAAAGATGAAACAATGCGGAAAGATGAAACAATGCGGAAAGATGAAACAATGCGGAAAGATGAAACAATGCGGAAAGATGAAACAATGCGGAAAGATGAAACAATGCGGAAAGATGAAACAATGCGGAAAGATGAAACAATGCGGAAAGATGAAACAATGCGGAAAGATGAAACAATGCGGAAAGATGAAACAATGCGGAAAGATGAAAGATGAAAGAATGCGGAAAGATGAAAGATGAAACAATGCGGAAAGATGAAAGAAAAGAATGCGGAAAGATGAAAGATGAAACAATGCGGAAAGATGAAAGATGAAAGAATGCGGAAAGATGAAAGATGAAACAATGCGGAAAGATGAAAGATGAAAGAATGCGGAAATATGAAAGATGAAACAATGCGGAAAGATGAAAGATGAAACAATGCGGAAAGATGAAAGATGAAACAATGCGGAAAGATGAAAGATGAAAAAATGCGGAAAGATGAAAGATGAAACAATGCGGAAAGATGAAAGATGAAACACTGCGGAAAGATGAAAGATGAAAGAATGCGGAAGATGAAAGATGAAATAATGCGGAAAGATGAAAGATGAAACAATGCGGAAAGATGAAAGATGAAACAATGCGGAAAGATGAAAGATGAAAGAATGCGGAAAGATGAAAGATAAAACAATGCGGAAAGATGAAAGATGAAACAATGCGGAAAGATGAAAAATGAAAGAATGCGGAAGATGAAAGATGAAACAATGCGGAAAGATGAAAGATGAAACAATGCGGAAAGATGAAAGATGAAAGAATGCGGAAATATGAAAGATGAAACAATGCGGAAAGATGAAAGATGAAACAATGCGGAAAGATGAAAGATGAAACAATGCAGAAAGATGAAAGATGAAACAATGAGGAAAGATGAAAGATGAAACAATGCGGAAAGATGAAACAATGCGGAAAGATGAAACAATGCGGAAAGATGAAACAATGCGGAAAGATGAAACAATGCGGAAAGATGAAACAATGCGGAAAGATGAAACAATGCGGAAAGATGAAACAATGCGGAAAGATGAAACAATGCGGAAAGATGAAACAATGCGGAAAGATGAAACAATGCGGAAAGATGAAAGATGAAACAATGCGGAAAGATGAAAGATGAAACAATGCAGAAAGATGAAAGATGAAACAATGAGGAAAGATGAAAGATGAAACAATGCGGAAAGATGAAACAATGCGGAAAGATGAAACAATGCGGAAAGATGAAACAATGCGGAAAGATGAAACAATGCGGAAAGATGAAACAATGCGGAAAGATGAAACAATGCGGAAAGATGAAACAATGCGGAAAGATGAAACAATGCGGAAAGATGAAACAATGCGGAAAGATGAAACAATGCGGAAAGATGAAACAATGCGGAAAGATGAAACAATGCGGAAAGATGAAACAATGCGGAAAGATGAAACAATGCGGAAAGATGAAACAATGCGGAAAGATGAAACAATGCGGAAAGATGAAAGATGAAACAATGCGGAAAGATGAAAGATGAAAAAATGCGGAAAGATGAAAGATGAAACAATGCGGAAAGATGAAAGATGAAACAATGCGGAAAGATGAAAGATGAAACAATGCGGAAAGATGAAAGATGAAACAATGCGGATAGATGAAAGATGAAACAATGCGGAAAGATGAAAGATGAAACAATGCGGAAAGATGAAAGATGAAACAATGCGGAAAGATGAAAGATGAAACAATGCGGAAAGATGAAACAATGCGGAAAGATGAAAGATGAAACAATGCGGAAAGATGAAAGATGAAACAATGCGGAAAGATGAAACAATGCGGAAAGATGAAACAATGCGGAAAGATGAAACAATGCGGAAAGATGAAACAATGCGGAAAGATGAAACAATGCGGAAAGATGAAACAATGCGGAAAGATGAAACAATGCGGAAAGTTGAAACAATGCGGAAAGATGAAACAATGCGGAAGGATGAAACAATGCGGAAAGATGAAAGATGAAACAATGCGGAAAGATGAAAGATGAAACAATGCGGAAAGATGAAAGATGAAACAATGCGGAAAGATGAAAGATGAAACAATGCGGAAAGATGAAAGATGAAACAATGCGGAAAGATGAAAGATGAAACAATGCGGAAAGATGAAACAATGCGGAAAGATGAAACAATGCGGAAAGATGAAAGATGAAACAATGCGGAAAGATGAAAGATGAAACAATGCGGGAAGATGAAAGATGAAACAATGCGGAAAGATGGAAGATGAAACAATGCGGAAAGATGAAAGATGAAACAATGCGGAAAGATGAAAGATGAAACAATGCGGAAAGATGAAACAATGCGGAAAGATGAAACAATGCGGAAAGATGAAACAATGCGGAAAGAAGAAAGATGAAACAATGCGGAAAGATGAAAGATGAAACAATGCGGGAAGATGAAAGATGAAACAATGCGGAAAGATGAAAGATGAAACAATGCGGAAAGATGAAAGATGAAAAAATGCGGAAAGATGAAAGATGAAACAATGCGGAAAGATGAAAGATGAAAGAATGCGGAAGATGAAAGATGAAACAATGCGGAAAGATGAAACAATGCGGAAAGATGAAACAATGCGGAAAGATGAAAGATGAAAGAATGCGGAAAGATGAAAGATGAAACAATGCGGCAAGATGAAAGATGAAAAAATGCGGAAAGATGAAAGATGAAAGAATGCGGAAAGATGAAAGATGAAACAATGCGGCAAGATGAAAGATGAAAAAATGCGGAAAGATGAAAGATGAAACAATGCGGAAAGATGAAAGATGAAACAATGCGGAAAGATGAAAGATGAAAAAATGCGGTAAGATGAAAGATGAAACAATGCGGAAAGATGAAAGATGAAACAATGCGGAAAGATGAAAGATGAAACAATGCGGAAAGATGAAACAATGCGGAAAGATGAAACAATGCGGACAGATGAAAGATGAAACAATGCGGAAAGATGAAAGATGAAAGATGAAACAATGCGGAAAGATGAAAGATGAAACAATGCGGAAAGATGAAACAATGCGGAAAGATGAAACAATGCGGAAAGATGAAACAATGCGGAAAGATGAAACAATGCGGAAAGATGAAACAATGCGGAAAGATGAAACAATGCGGAAAGATGAAAGATGAAACAATGCGGAAAGATGAAAGATGAAACAATGCGGAAAGATGAAAGATGAAACAATGCGGAAAGATGAAAGAATGCGGAAGATGAAAGATGAAACAATGCGGAAAGATGAAACAAAGCGGAAAGATGAAAGATGAAACAATGCGGAAAGATGAAAGATGAAACAATGCGGAAAGATGAAAGATGAAACAATGCGGAAAGATGAAAGATGAAACAATGCGGAAAGATGAAAGATGAAACAATGCGGAAAGATGAAACAATGCGGAAAGATGAAACAATGCGGAAAGATGAAACAATGCGGAAAGATGAAACAATGCGGAAAGATGAAACAATGCGGAAAGATGAAACAATGCGGAAAGATGAAACAATGCGGAAAGATGAAAGAATGCGGAAAGATGAAACAATGCGGAAAGATGAAACAATGCGGAAAGATGAAACAATGCGGAAAGATGAAAGATGAAACAATGCGGAAAGATGAAAGATGAAAAAATGCGGAAAGATGAAAGATGAAACAATGCGGAAAGATGAAAGAATGCGGAAGATGAAAGATGAAACAATGCGGAAAGATGAAACAAAGCGGAAAGACGAAAGATGAAACAATGCGGAAAGATGAAAGATGAAACAATGCGGAAAGATGAAAGATGAAACAATGCGGAAAGATGAAAGATGAAAGAATGCGGAAAGATGAAAGATAAAACAAAGCGGAAAGATGAAAGATGAAACAATGCGGAAAGATGAAAAATGAAAGAATGCGGAAGATGAAAGATGAAACAATGCGGAAAGATGAAAGATGAAACAATGCGGAAAGATGAAAGATGAAACAATGCGGAAAGATGAAAAATGAAAGAATGCGGAAGATGAAAGATGAAACAATGCGGAAAGATGAAAGATGAAACAATGCGGAAAGATGAAAGATGAAAGAATGCGGAAATATGAAATATGAAACAATGCGGAAAGATGAAAGATGAAACAATGCGGAAAGATGAAAGATGAAACAATGCAGAAAGATGAAAGATGAAACAATGCGGAAAGATGAAAGATGAAACAATGCGGAAAGATGAAAGATGAAACAATGCGGAAAGATGAAACAATGCGGAAAGATGAAACAATGCGGAAAGATGAAACAATGCGGAAAGATGAAACAATGCGGAAAGATGAAACAATGCGGAAAGATGAAACAATGCGGAAAGATGAAAGATGAAACAATGCGGAAAGATGAAAGATGAAAAAATGCGGAAAGATGAAAGATGAAACAATGCGGGAAGATGAAAGATGAAACAATGCGGAAAGATGAAAGATGAAACAATGCGGAAAGATGAAAGATGAAACAATGCGGAAAGATGAAAGATGAAACAATGCGGAAAGATGAAACAATGCGGAAAGATGAAACAATGCGGAAAGATGAAACAATGCGGAAAGATGAAACAATGCGGAAAGATGAAACAATGCGGAAAGATGAAACAATGCGGAAAGATGAAACAATGCGGAAAGATGAAACAATGCGGAAAGATGAAACAATGCGGAAAGATGAAACAATGCGGAAAGATGAAACAATGCGGAAAGATGAAACAATGCGGAAAGATGAAACAATGCGGAAAGATGAAACAATGCGGAAAGATGAAAGATGAAACAATGCGGAAAGATGAAAGATGAAACAATGCGGAAAGATGAAACAATGCGGAAAGATGAAACAATGCGGAAAGATGAAAGATGAAACAATGCGGAAAGATGAAAGATGAAAAAATGCGGAAAGATGAAAGATGAAACAATGCGGGAAGATGAAAGATGAAACAATGCGGAAAGATGAAAGATGAACCAATGCGGAAAGATGAAAGATGAAACAATGCGGAAAGATGGAAGATGAAACAATGCGGAAAGATGAAACAATGCGGAAAGATGAAACAATGCGGAAAGATGAAACAATGCGGAAAGATGAAACAATGCGGAAAGATGAAACAATGCGGAAAGATGAAACAATGCGGAAAGATGAAACAATGCGGAAAGATGAAACAATGCGGAAAGATGAAACAATGCGGAAAGATGAAACAATGCGGAAAGATGAAACAATGCGGAAAGATGAAACAATGCGGAAAGATGAAACAATGCGGAAAGATGAAACAATGCGGAAAGATGAAACAATGCGGAAAGATGAAACAATGCGGAAAGATGAAACAATGCGGAAAGATGAAACAATGCGGAAAGATGAAACAATGCGGAAAGATGAAACAATGCGGAAAGATGAAAGATGAAAGAATGCGGAAAGATGAAAGATGAAACAATGCGGAAAGATGAAAGAAAAGAATGCGGAAAGATGAAAGATGAAACAATGCGGAAAGATGAAAGATGAAAGAATGCGGAAAGATGAAAGATGAAACAATGCGGAAAGATGAAAGATGAAAGAATGCGGAAATATGAAAGATGAAACAATGCGGAAAGATGAAAGATGAAACAATGCGGAAAGATGAAAGATGAAACAATGCGGAAAGATGAAAGATGAAAAAATGCGGAAAGATGAAAGATGAAACAATGCGGAAAGATGAAAGATGAAACACTGCGGAAAGATGAAAGATGAAAGAATGCGGAAGATGAAAGATGAAATAATGCGGAAAGATGAAAGATGAAACAATGCGGAAAGATGAAAGATGAAACAATGCGGAAAGATGAAAGATGAAAGAATGCGGAAAGATGAAAGATAAAACAATGCGGAAAGATGAAAGATGAAACAATGCGGAAAGATGAAAAATGAAAGAATGCGGAAGATGAAAGATGAAACAATGCGGAAAGATGAAAGATGAAACAATGCGGAAAGATGAAAGATGAAAGAATGCGGAAATATGAAAGATGAAACAATGCGGAAAGATGAAAGATGAAACAATGCGGAAAGATGAAAGATGAAACAATGCAGAAAGATGAAAGATGAAACAATGCGGAAAGATGAAACAATGCGGAAAGATGAAACAATGCGGAAAGATGAAACAATGCGGAAAGATGAAACAATGCGGAAAGATGAAACAATGCGGAAAGATGAAACAATGCGGAAAGATGAAACAATGCGGAAAGATGAAACAATGCGGAAAGATGAAACAATGCGGAAAGATGAAACAATGCGGAAAGATGAAACAATGCGGAAAGATGAAACAATGCGGAAAGATGAAACAATGCGGAAAGATGAAAGATGAAACAATGCGGAAAGATGAAAGATGAAAAAATGCGGAAAGATGAAAGATGAAACAATGCGGAAAGATGAAAGATGAAACAATGCGGAAAGATGAAAGATGCAACAATGCGGAAAGATGAAAGATGAAACAATGCGGAAAGATGAAAGATGAAACAATGCGGAAAGATGAAAGATGAAACAATGCGGAAAGATGAAAGATGAAACAATGCGGAAAGATGAAACAATGCGGAAAGATGAAAGATGAAACAATGCGGAAAGATGAAAGATGAAACAATGCGGAAAGATGAAACAATGCGGAAAGATGAAACAATGCGGAAAGATGAAACAATGCGGAAAGATGAAACAATGCGGAAAGATGAAACAATGCGGAAAGATGAAACAATGCGGAAAGTTGAAACAATGCGGAAAGATGAAACAATGCGGAAGGATGAAACAATGCGGAAAGATGAAAGATGAAACAATGCGGAAAGATGAAAGATGAAACAATGCGGAAAGATGAAAGATGAAACAATGCGGAAAGATGAAAGATGAAACAATGCGGAAAGATGAAAGATGAAACAATGCGGAAAGATGAAACAATGCGGAAAGATGAAAGATGAAACAATGCGGAAAGATGAAAGATGAAACAATGCGGGAAGATGAAAGATGAAACAATGCGGAAAGATGGAAGATGAAACAATGCGGAAAGATGAAAGATGAAACAATGCGGAAAGATGAAAGATGAAACAATGCGGAAAGATGAATGATGAAACAATGCGGAAAGATGAAAGATGAAACAATGCGGAAAGATGAAACAATGCGGAAAGATGAAACAATGCGGAAAGATGAAAGATGAAACAATGCGGAAAGATGAAAGATGAAAGAATGCGGAAAGATGAAAGATGAAACAATGCGGAAAGATGAAAGATGAAACAATGCGGAAAGATGAAACAATGCGGAAAGATGAAACAATGCGGAAAGATGAAACAATGCGGAAAGATGAAAGATGAAACAATGCGGAAAGATGAAAGATGAAACAATGCGGAAAGATGAAAGATGAAACAATGCGGAAAGATGAAACAATGCGGAAAGATGAAACAATGCGGAAAGATGAAACAAAGCGGAAAGATGAAAAATGAAAGAATGCGGAAGATGAAAGATGAAACAATGCGGAAAGATGAAAGATGAAATAATGCGGAAAGATGAAAGATGAAACAATGCGGAAAGATGAAAGATGAAAGAATGCGGAAAGATGAAAGATGAAACAATGCGGAAAGATGAAAGATGAAACAATGCGGAAAGATGAAAGATGAAAGAATGCGGAAAGATGAAAGATGAAACAATGCGGAAAGATGAAAGATGAAACAATGCGGAAAGATGAAACAATGCGGAAAGATGAAAGATGAAACAATGCGGAAAGATGAAAGATGAAACAATGCGGAAAGATGAAAGATGAAACAATGCGGAAAGATGAAACAATGCGGAAAGATGAAACAATGCGGAAAGATGAAACAAAGCGGAAAGATGAAAAATGAAAGAATGCGGAAGATGAAAGATGAAACAATGCGGAAAGATGAAAGATGAAATAATGCGGAAAGATGAAAGATGAAACAATGCGGAAAGATGAAAGATGAAAGAATGCGGAAAGATGAAAGATGAAACAATGCGGAAAGATGAAAGATGAAAGAATGCGGAAAGATGAAAGATGAAACAATGCGGAAAGATGAAAGATGAAACAATGCGGAAAGATGAAACAATGCGGAAAGATGAAACAATGCGGAAAGATGAAACAATGCGGAAAGATGAAAGATGAAACAATGCGGAAAGTAGAAAGATGAAAAAATGCGGAAAGATGAAAGATGAAACAATGCGGAAAGATGAAAGATGAAAAAATGCGGAAAGATGAAAGATGAAACTCTGCGGAAAGATGAAAGATGAAAGAATGCGGAAGATGAAAGATGAAACAATGCGGAAAGATGAAAGATGAAACAATGCGGAAAGATGAAAGATGAAACAATGCGGAAAGATGAAAGATGAAAGAATGCGGAAAGATGAAAGATAAAACAATGCGGAAAGATGAAAGATGAAACAATGCGGAAAGATGAAAAATGAAAGAATGCGGAAGATGAAAGATGAAACAATGCGGAAAGATGAAAGATGAAACAATGCGGAAAGATGAAAGATGAAAGAATGCGGAAATATGAAATATGAAACAATGCGGAAAGATGAAAGATGAAACAATGCGGAAAGATGAAAGATGAAACAATGCAGAAAGATGAAAGATGAAACAATGAGGAAAGATGAAAGATGAAACAATGCGGAAAGATGAAACAATGCGGAAAGATGAAACAATGCGGAAAGATGAAACAATGCGGAAAGATGAAACAATGCGGAAAGATGAAACAATGCGGAAAGATGAAACAATGCGGAAAGATGAAACAATGCGGAAAGATGAAACAATGCGGAAAGATGAAACAATGCGGAAAGATGAAACAATGCGGAAAGATGAAACAATGCGGAAAGATGAAACAATGCGGAAAGATGAAACAATGCGGAAAGATGAAACAATGCGGAAAGATGAAACAATGCGGAAAGATGAAACAATGCGGAAAGATGAAACAATGCGGAAAGATGAAACAATGCGGAAAGATGAAACAATGCGGAAAGATGAAAGATGAAACAATGCGGAAAGATGAAACAATGCGGAAAGATGAAAGATGAAACAATGCGGAAAGATGAAAGATGAAACAATGCGGAAAGATGATAGATGAAAGATGAAACAATGCGGAAAGATGAAAGATGAAACAATGCGGAAAGATGAAAGATGAAACAATGCGGAAAGATGAAAGATGAAACAATGCGGAAAGATGAAAGATGAAACAATGCGGAAAGATGAAAGATGAAACAATGCGGAAAGATGAAAGATGAAACAATGCGGAAAGATGAAAGATGAAACAATGCGGAAAGATGAAAGATGAAACAATGCGGAAAGATGAAACAATGCGGAAAGATGAAACAATGCGGAAAGATGAAACAATGCGGAAAGATGAAACAATGCGGAAAGAAGAAAGATGAAACAATGCGGAAAGATGAAAGATGAAACAATGCGGGAAGATGAAAGATGAAACAATGCGGAAAGATGAAAGATGAAACAATGCGGAAAGATGAAAGATGAAACAATGCGGAAAGATGAAAGATGAAACAATGCGGAAAGATGAATGATGAAACAATGCGGAAAGATGAAAGATGAAACAATGCGGAAAGATGAAACAATGCGGAAAGATGAAACAATGCGGCAAGATGAAAGATGAAACAATGCGGAAAGATGAAAGATGAAAGAATGCGGAAAGATGAAAGATGAAACAATGCGGAAAGATGAAAGATGAAACAATGCGGAAAGATGAAAGATGAAACAATGCGGAAAGATGAAACAATGCGGAAAGATGAAACAATGCGGAAAGATGAAACAATGCGGAAAGATGAAACAATGCGGAAAGATGAAACAATGCGGAAAGATGAAAGATGAAACAATGCGGAAAGATGAAAGATGAAACAATGCGGAAAGATGAAAGATGAAACAATGCGGAAAGATGAAACAATGCGGAAAGATGAAACAATGCGGAAAGATGAAACAAAGCGGAAAGATGAAAGATGAAAGAATGCGGAAGATGAAAGATGAAACAATGCGGAAAGATGAAAGATGAAAGAATGCGGAAAGATGAAAGATGAAACAATGCGGAAAGATGAAAGATGAAAGAATGCGGAAAGATGAAAGATGAAACAATGCGGAAAGATGAAAGATGAAACAATGCGGAAAGATGAAACAATGCGGAAAGATGAAACAATGCGGAAAGATGAAACAATGCGGAAAGATGAAATAATGCGGAAAGATGAAACAATGCGGAAAGATGAAAGATGAAACAATGCGGAAAGATGAAAGATGAAAAAATGCGGAAAGACGAAAGATGAAACAATGCGGAAAGATGAAAGATGAAAAAATGCGGAAAGATGAAAGATGAAACACTGCGGAAAGATGAAAGATGAAAGAATGCGGAAGATGAAAGATGAAACAATGCGGAAAGATGAAAGATGAAACAATGCGGAAAGATGAAAGATGAAACAATGCGGAAAGATGAAAGATGAAAGAATGCGGAAAGATGAAAGATGAAACAATGCGGAAAGATGAAAGATGAAACAATGCGGAAAGATGAAAGATGAAACAATGCAGAAAGATGAAAGATGAAACAATGAGGAAAGATGAAAGATGAAACAATGCGGAAAGATGAAACAATGCGGAAAGATGAAACAATGCGGAAAGATGAAACAATGCGGAAAGATGAAACAATGCGGAAAGATGAAACAATGCGGAAAGATGAAACAATGCGGAAAGATGAAACAATGCGGAAAGATGAAACAATGCGGAAAGATGAAACAATGCGGAAAGATGAAACAATGCGGAAAGATGAAACAATGCGGAAAGATGAAACAATGCGGAAAGATGAAACAATGCGGAAAGATGAAACAATGCGGAAAGATGAAACAATGCGGAAAGATGAAACAATGCGGAAAGATGAAAGATGAAACAATGCGGAAAGATGAAACAATGCGGAAAGATGAAAGATGAAACAATGCGGAAAGATGAAATATGAAACAATGCGGAAAGATGAAAGATGAAAGATGAAACAATGCGGAAAGATGAAAGATGAAACAATGCGGAAAGATGAAAGATGAAACAATGCGGAAAGATGAAAGATGAAACAATGCGGAAAGATGAAAGATGAAAGAATGCGGAAAGATGAAAGATGAAACAATGCGGAAAGATGAAAGATGAAACAATGCGGAAAGATGAAAGATGAAAGAATGCGGAAAGATGAAAGATGAAACAATGCGGAAAGATGAAAGCTGAAACAATGCGGAAAGATGAAAGATGAAAAAATGCGGAAAGATGAAAGATGAAATAATGCGGAAAGATGAAAGATGAAAAAATGCGGAAAGATGAAAGATGAAACAATGCGGAAAGATGAAAGATGAAAGAATGCGGAAGATGAAAGATGAAACAATGCGGAAAGATGAAAGATGAAACAATGCGGAAAGATGAAAGATGAAACAATGCGGAAAGATGAAACAATGCGGAAAGATGAAAGATGAAACAATGCGGAAAGATGAAAGATGAAACAATGCGGAAAGATGAAAGATGAAACAATGCGGAAAGATGAAAGATGAAACAATGCGGAAAGATGAAAGATGAAACAATGCGGAAAGATGAAAGATAAAAGAATGCGGAAGATGAAAGATGAAACAATGCGGAAAGATGAAACAATGCGGAAAGATGAAAGATGAAACAATGCGGAAAGATGAAAGATGAAACAATGCGGAAAGATGAAAGATGAAACAATGCGGAAAGATGAAAGATGAAACAATGCGGAAAGATGAAAGATGAAAAAATGCGGAAAGATGAAAGATGAAACAATGCGGAAAGATGAAAGATGAAAGAATGCGGAAGATGAAAGATGAAACAATGCGGAAAGATGAAAGATGAAACAATGCGGAAAGATGAAAGATGAAAGAATGCGGAAAGATGAAACAATGCGGAAAGATGAAACAATGCGGAAAGATGAAACAATGCGGAAAGATGAAATAATGCGGAAAGATGAAACAATGCGGAAAGATGAAAGATGAAACAATGCGGAAAGATGAAAGATGAAAAAATGCGGAAAGACGAAAGATGAAACAATGCGGAAAGATGAAAGATGAAAAAATGCGGAAAGATGAAAGATGAAACACTGCGGAAAGATGAAAGATGAAAGAATGCGGAAGATGAAAGATGAAACAATGCGGAAAGATGAAAGATGAAACAATGCGGAAAGATGAAAGATGAAACAATGCGGAAAGATGAAAGATGAAAGAATGCGGAAAGATGAAAGATGAAACAATGCGGAAAGATGAAAGATGAAACAATGCGGAAAGATGAAAGATGAAACAATGCAGAAAGATGAAAGATGAAACAATGAGGAAAGATGAAAGATGAAACAATGCGGAAAGATGAAACAATGCGGAAAGATGAAACAATGCGGAAAGATGAAACAATGCGGAAAGATGAAACAATGCGGAAAGATGAAACAATGCGGAAAGATGAAACAATGCGGAAAGATGAAACAATGCGGAAAGATGAAACAATGCGGAAAGATGAAACAATGCGGAAAGATGAAACAATGCGGAAAGATGAAACAATGCGGAAAGATGAAACAATGCGGAAAGATGAAACAATGCGGAAAGATGAAACAATGCGGAAAGATGAAACAATGCGGAAAGATGAAACAATGCGGAAAGATGAAAGATGAAACAATGCGGAAAGATGAAACAATGCGGAAAGATGAAAGATGAAACAATGCGGAAAGATGAAATATGAAACAATGCGGAAAGATGAAAGATGAAAGATGAAACAATGCGGAAAGATGAAAGATGAAACAATGCGGAAAGATGAAAGATGAAACAATGCGGAAAGATGAAAGATGAAACAATGCGGAAAGATGAAAGATGAAAGAATGCGGAAAGATGAAAGATGAAACAATGCGGAAAGATGAAAGATGAAACAATGCGGAAAGATGAAAGATGAAAGAATGCGGAAAGATGAAAGATGAAACAATGCGGAAAGATGAAAGCTGAAACAATGCGGAAAGATGAAAGATGAAAAAATGCGGAAAGATGAAAGATGAAATAATGCGGAAAGATGAAAGATGAAAAAATGCGGAAAGATGAAAGATGAAACAATGCGGAAAGATGAAAGATGAAAGAATGCGGAAGATGAAAGATGAAACAATGCGGAAAGATGAAAGATGAAACAATGCGGAAAGATGAAAGATGAAACAATGCGGAAAGATGAAACAATGCGGAAAGATGAAACAATGCGGAAAGATGAAAGATGAAACAATGCGGAAAGATGAAAGATGAAACAATGCGGAAAGATGAAAGATGAAACAATGCGGAAAGATGAAAGATGAAACAATGCGGAAAGATGAAAGATGAAACAATGCGGAAAGATGAAAGATAAAAGAATGCGGAAGATGAAAGATGAAACAATGCGGAAAGATGAAACAATGCGGAAAGATGAAAGATGAAACAATGCGGAAAGATGAAAGATGAAACAATGCGGAAAGATGAAAGATGAAACAATGCGGAAAGATGAAAGATGAAACAATGCGGAAAGATGAAAGATGAAAAAATGCGGAAAGATGAAAGATGAAACAATGCGGAAAGATGAAAGATGAAAGAATGCGGAAGATGAAAGATGAAACAATGCGGAAAGATGAAAGATGAAACAATGCGGAAAGATGAAAGATGAAACAATGCGGAAAGATGAAACAATGCGGAAAGATGAAACAAAGCGGAAAGATGAAAGATGAAAGAATGCGGAAGATGAAAGATGAAACAATGCGGAAAGATGAAAGATGAAAGAATGCGGAAAGATGAAAGATGAAACAATGCGGAAAGATGAAAGATGAAAGAATGCAGAAAGATGAAAGATGAAACAATGCGGAAAGATGAAAGATGAAACAATGCGGAAAGATGAAACAATGCGGAAAGATGAAACAATGCGGAAAGATGAAACAATGCGGAAAGATGAAACAATGCGGAAAGATGAAACAATGCGGAAAGATGAAAGATGAAACAATGCGGAAAGATGAAAGATGAAAAAATGCGGAAAGACGAAAGATGAAACAATGCGGAAAGATGAAAGATGAAAAAATGCGGAAAGATGAAAGATGAAACACTGCGGAAAGATGAAAGATGAAAGAATGCGGAAGATGAAAGATGAAACAATGCGGAAAGATGAAAGATGAAACAATGCGGAAAGATGAAAGATGAAACAATGCGGAAAGATGAAAGATGAAAGAATGCGGAAAGATGAAAGATAAAACAATGCGGAAAGATGAAAGATGAAACAATGCGGAAAGATGAAAAATGAAAGAATGCGGAAGATGAAAGATGAAACAATGCGGAAAGATGAAAGATGAAACAATGCGGAAAGATGAAAGATGAAAGAATGCGGAAATATGAAAGATGAAACAATGCGGAAAGATGAAAGATGAAACAATGCGGAAAGATGAAAGATGAAACAATGCAGAAAGATGAAAGATGAAACAATGAGGAAAGATGAAAGATGAAACAATGCGGAAAGATGAAACAATGCGGAAAGATGAAACAATGCGGAAAGATGAAACAATGCGGAAAGATGAAACAATGCGGAAAGATGAAACAATGCGGAAAGATGAAACAATGCGGAAAGATGAAACAATGCGGAAAGATGAAACAATGCGGAAAGATGAAACAATGCGGAAAGATGAAACAATGCGGAAAGATGAAACAATGCGGAAAGATGAAAGATGAAACAATGCGGAAAGATGAAACAATGCGGAAAGATGAAAGATGAAACAATGCGGAAAGATGAAATATGAAACAATGCGGAAAGATGAAAGATGAAAGATGAAACAATGCGGAAAGATGAAAGATGAAAGATGAAACAATGCGGAAAGATGAAAGATGAAACAATGCGGAAAGATGAAAGATGAAACAATGCGGAAAGATGAAAGATGAAACAATGCGGAAAGATGAAAGATGAAAGAATGCGGAAAGATGAAAGATGAAACAATGCGGAAAGATGAAAGATGAAACAATGCGGAAAGATGAAAGATGAAACAATGCGGAAAGATGAAAGATGAAACAATGCGGAAAGATGAAAGCTGAAACAATGCGGAAAGATGAAAGATGAAAAAATGCGGAAAGATGAAAGATGAAATAATGCGGAAAGATGAAAGATGAAAAAATGCGGAAAGATGAAAGATGAAACAATGCGGAAAGATGAAAGATGAAAGAATGCGGAAGATGAAAGATGAAACAATGCGGAAAGATGAACGATGAAACAATGCGGAAAGATGAAAGATGAAACAATGCGGAAAGATGAAAGATGAAACAATGCGGAAAGATGAAAGATGAAACAATGCGGAAAGATGAAAGATGAAACAATGCGGAAAGATGAAAGATGAAACAATGCGGAAAGATGAAAGATGAAACAATGCGGAAAGATGAAACAATGCGGAAAGATGAAACAATGCGGAAAGATGAAAGATGAAACAATGCGGAAAGATGAAAGATGAAACAATGCGGAAAGATGAAAGATGAAACAATGCGGAAAGATGAAAGATGAAACAATGCGGAAAGATGAAAGATGAAACAATGCGGAAAGATGAAAGATAAAAGAATGCGGAAGATGAAAGATGAAACAATGCGGAAAGATGAAACAATGCGGAAAGATGAAAGATGAAACAATGCGGAAAGATGAAAGATGAAACAATGCGGAAAGATGAAAGATGAAACAATGCGGAAAGATGAAAGATGAAAAAATGCGGAAAGATGAAAGATGAAACAATGCGGAAAGATGAAAGATGAAAGAATGCGGAAGATGAAAGATGAAACAATGCGGAAAGATGAAAGATGAAACAATGCGGAAAGATGAAAGATGAAACAATGCGAAAAGATGAAAGATGAAAGAATGCGGAAAGATGAAAGATGAAACAATGCGGAAAGATGAAAGATGAAACAATGCGGAAAGATGAAAGATGAAAAAATGCGGAAAGATGAAAGATGAAATAATGCGGAAAGATGAAAGATGAAAAAATGCGGAAAGATGAAAGATGAAACAATGCGGAAAGATGAAAGATGAAAGAATGCGGAAGATGAAAGATGAAACAATGCGGAAAGATGAAAGATGAAACAATGCGGAAAGATGAAAGATGAAACAATGCGGAAAGATGAAAGATGAAACAATGCGGAAAGATGAAAGATGAAACAATGCGGAAAGTTGAAAGATGAAACAATGCGGAAAGATGAAAGATGAAACAATGCGGAAAGATGAAAGATGAAACAATGCGGAAAGATGAAACAATGCGGAAAGATGAAACAATGCGGAAAGATGAAAGATGAAACAATGCGGAAAGATGAAAGATGAAACAATGCGGAAAGATGAAAGATGAAACAATGCGGAAAGATGAAAGATGAAAGAATGCGGAAAGATGAAAGATGAAACAATGCGGAAAGATGAAAGATGAAACAATGCATAAAGATGAAAGATGAAATAATGCGGAAAGATGAAAGATGAAACAATGCGGAAAGATGAAAGATGAAAAAATGCGGAAAGATGAAAGATGAAACAATGCGGAAAGATGAAAGATGAAACAATGCGGAAAGATGAAAGATGAAACAATGCGGAAAGATGAAAGATGAAAAAATGCGGAAAGACGAAAGATGAAACAATGCGGAAAGATGAAAGATGAAAAAATGCGGAAAGATGAAAGATGAAACAATGCGGAAAGATGAAAGATGAAAGAATGCGGAAGATGAAAGATGAAACAATACGGAAAGATGAAACAATGCGGAAAGATGAAACAATGCGGAAAGATGAAAGATGAAAGAATGCGGAAAGATGAAAGATGAAACAATGCGGCAAGATGAAAGATGAAAAAATGCGGAAAGATGAAAGATGAAACAATGCGGAAAGATGAAAGATGAAACAATGCGGAAAGATGAAAGATGAAAAAATGCGGTAAGATGAAAGATGAAACAATGCGGAAAGATGAAAGATGAAACAATGCGGAAAGATGAAAGATGAAACAATGCGGAAAGATGAAACAATGCGGAAAGATGAAACAATGCGGACAGATGAAAGATGAAACAATGCGGAAAGATGAAAGATGAAAGAATGCGGAAAGATGAAAGATGAAACAATGCGGAAAGATGAAAGATGAAACAATGCGGAAAGATGAAACAATGCGGAAAGATGAAACAATGCGGAAAGATGAAACAATGCGGAAAGATGAAAGATGAAACAATGCGGAAAGATGAAAGATGAAACAATGCGGAAAGATGAAACAATGCGGAAAGATGAAACAATGCGGAAAGATGAAACAAAGCGGAAAGATGAAAGATGAAACAATGCGGAAAGATGAAAGATGAAAAAATGCGGAAAGATGAAAGATGAAACAATGCGGAAAGATGAAAGATGAAACAATGCGGAAAGATGAATGATGAAACAATGCGGAAAGATGAAAGATGAAACAATGCGGAAAGATGAAACAATGCGGAAAGATGAAACAATGCGGAAAGATGAAACAATGCGGAAAGATGAAACAATGCGGAAAGATGAAAGATGAAACAATGCGGAAAGATGAAAGATGAAAGAATGCGGAAAGATGAAAGATGAAACAATGCGGAAAGATGAAAGATGAAACAATGCGGAAAGATGAAACAATGCGGAAAGATGAAAAAATGCGGAAAGATGAAACAATGAGGAAAGATGAAACAATGCGGAAAGATGAAACAATGCGGAAAGATGAAAGATGAAACAATGCGGAAAGATGAAAGATGAAAGAATGCGGAAAGATGAAAGATGAAACAATGCGGAAAGATGAAAGATGAAAGAATGCGGAAAGATGAAAGATGAAACAATGCGGAAAGATGAAAGATGAAACAATGCGGAAAGATGAAAGATGAAACAATGCGGAAAGATGAAAGATGAAACAATGCGGAAAGATGAAAGATGAAACAATGCGGAAAGATGAAAGATGAAAAAATGCGGAAAGATGAAAGATGAAACAATGCGGAAAGATGAAAGATGAAACAATGCGGAAAGATGAATGATGAAACAATGCGGAAAGATGAAAGATGAAACAATGCGGAAAGATGAAACAATGCGGAAAGATGAAACAATGCGGAAAGATGAAACAATGCGGAAAGATGAAACAATGCGGAAAGATGAAAGATGAAACAATGCGGAAAGATGAAAGATGAAAGAATGCGGAAAGATGAAAGATGAAACAATGCGGAAAGATGAAAGATGAAACAATGCGGAAAGATGAAACAATGCGGAAAGATGAAAAAATGCGGAAAGATGAAACAATGAGGAAAGATGAAACAATGCGGAAAGATGAAACAATGCGGAAAGATGAAAGATGAAACAATGCGGAAAGATGAAAGATGAAAGAATGCGGAAAGATGAAAGATGAAACAATGCGGAAAGATGAAAGATGAAAGAATGCGGAAAGATGAAAGATGAAACAATGCGGAAAGATGAAAGATGAAACAATGCGGAAAGATGAAAGATGAAACAATGCGGAAAGATGAAAGATGAAACAATGCGGAAAGATGAAAGATGAAACAATGCGGAAAGATGAAAGATGAAAGAATGCGGAAGATGAAAGATGAAACAATGCGGAAATATGAAAGATGAAACAATGCGGAAAGATGAAACAATGCGGAAAGATGAAACAATGCGGAAAGATGAAACAATGCGGAAAGATGAAACAATGCGGAAAGATGAAACAATGCGGAAAGATGAAACAAAGCGGAAAGATGAAAGATGAAACAATGCGGAAAGATGAAAGATGAAAAAATGCGGAAAGATGAAAGATGAAACAATGCGGAAAGATGAAAGATGAAACAATGCGGAAAGATGAATGATGAAACAATGCGGAAAGATGAAAGATGAAACAATGCGGAAAGATGAAAGATGAAACAATGCGGAAAGATGAAACAATGCGGAAAGATGAAACAATGCGGAAAGATGAAACAATGCGGAAAGATGAAACAATGCGGAAAGATGAAAGATGAAACAATGCGGAAAGATGAAAGATGAAAGAATGCGGAAAGATGAAAGATGAAACAATGCGGAAAGATGAAAGATGAAACAATGCGGAAAGATGAAACAATGCGGAAAGATGAAAAAATGCGGAAAGATGAAACAATGAGGAAAGATGAAACAATGCGGAAAGATGAAACAATGCGGAAAGATGAAAGATGAAACAATGCGGAAAGATGAAAGATGAAAAAATGCGGAAAGATGAAAGATGAAACAATGCGGAAAGATGAAAGATGAAAGAATGCGGAAGATGAAAGATGAAACAATGCGGAAATATGAAAGATGAAACAATGCGGAAAGATGAAACAATGCGGAAAGATGAAACAATGCGGAAAGATGAAACAATGCGGAAAGATGAAAGATGAAACAATGCGGAAAGATGAAAGATGAATAAATGCGGAAAGATGAAAGATGAAACAATGCGGAAAGATGAAAGATGAAACAATGCGGAAAGATGAAAGATGAAACAATGCGGAAAGATGAAAGATGAAACAATGCGGAAAGATGAAAGATGAAACAATGCGGAAAGATGAAAGATGAAACAATGCGGAAAGATGAAAGATGAAACAATGCGGAAAGATGAAAGATGAAACAATGCGGAAAGATGAAACAATGCGGAAAGATGAAACAATGCGGAAAGATGAAACAATGCGGAAAGATGAAACAATGCGGAAAGATGAAACAATGCGGAAAGATGAAACAATTCGGAAAGATGAAACAATGCGGAAAGATGAAACAATGCGGAAAGATGAAACAATGCGGAAAGATGAAACAATGCGGAAAGATGAAACAATGCGGAAAGATGAAACAATGCGGAAAGATGAAACAATGCGGAAAGATGAAACAATGCGGAAAGATGAAACAATGCGGAAAGATGAAACAATGCGGAAAGATGAAACAATGCGGAAAGAATGCGGAAGGATGAAACAATGCGGAAAGATGAAAGATGAAACAATGCGGAAAGATGAAAGATGAAACAATGCGGAAAGATGAAAGATGAAACAATGCGGAAAGATGAAAGATGAAACAATGCGGAAAGATGAAAGATGAAAGAATGCGGAAGATGAAAGATGAAACAATGCGGAAAGATGAAACAATGCGGAAAGATGAAAGGTGAAAGAATGCGGAAAGATGAAAGATGAAACAATGCGGCAAGATGAAAGTTGAAAAAATGCGGAAAGATGAAAGATGAAACAATGCGGAAAGATGAAACAATGCGGAAAGATGAAAGATGAAACAATGCGGAAAGATGAAAGATGAAACAATGCGGGAAGATGAAAGATGAAACAATGCGGAAAGATGAAAGATGAAACAATGCGGAAAGATGAAAGATGAAACAATGCGGAAAGATGAAAGATGAAACAATGCGGAAAGATGAAAGATGAAACAATGCGGAAAGATGAAAGATGAAAGAATGCGGAAAGATGAAAGATGAAACAATGCGGAAAGATGAAAGATGAAACAATGCATAAAGATGAAAGATGAAATAATGCGGAAAGATGAAAGATGAAACAATGCGGAAAGATGTAAGATGAAAAAATGCGGAAAGATGAAAGATGAAACAATGCGGAAAGATGAAAGATGAAACAATGCGGAAAGATGAAAGATGAAACAATGCGGAAAGATGAAAGATGAAAAAATGCGGAAAGACGAAAGATGAAACAATGCGGAAAGATGAAAGATGAAAAAATGCGGAAAGATGAAAGATGAAACAATGCGGAAAGATGAAAGATGAAAGAATGCGGAAGATGAAAGATGAAACAATGCGGAAAGATGAAACAATGCGGAAAGATGAAAGGTGAAAGAATGCGGAAAGATGAAAGATGAAACAATGCGGCAAGATGAAAGTTGAAAAAATGCGGAAAGATGAAAGATGAAAAAATGCGGAAAGATGAAAGATGAAACAATGCGGAAAGATGAAAGATGAAACAATGCGGAAAGATGAAAGATGAAAAAATGCGGTAAGATGAAAGATGAAACAATGCGGAAAGATGAAAGATGAAACAATGCGGAAAGATGAAAGATGAAACAATGCGGAAAGATGAAAGATGAAAAAATGCGGAAAGATGAAAGATGAAACAATGCGGAAAGATGAAAGATGAAAGAATGCGGAAGATGAAAGATGAAACAATGCGGAAAGATCAAAGATGAAACAATGCGGAAAGATGAAAGATGAAACAATGCGGAAAGATGAAAGATGAAAAAATGCGGAAAGATGAAAGATGAAACAATGCGGAAAGATGAAAGATGAAAGAATGCGGAAGATGAAAGATGAAACAATGCGGAAAGATGAAAGATGAAACATTGCGGAAAGATGAAAGATGAAACAATGCGGAAAGATGAAAGATGAAAGAATGCGGAAAGATGAAAGATGAAACAATGCGGAAAGATGAAAGATGAAACAATGCGGAAAGATGAAACAATGCGGAAAGATGAATCAATGCGGAAAGATGAAACAATGCGGAAAGATGAAACAATGCGGAAAGATGAAACAATGCGGAAAGATGAAACAATGCGGAAAGATGAAACAATGCGGAAAGATCAAACAATGCGGAAAGTTGAAACAATGCGGAAAGATGAAAGATGAAACAATGCGGAAAGATGAAAGATGAAAGAATGCGGAAAGATGAAAGATGAAACAATGCGGAAAGATGAAAGATGAAAGAATGCGGAAAGATGAAAGATGAAACAATGCGGAAAGATGAAAGATGAAACAATGCGGAAAGATGAAACAATGCGGAAAGATGAAAGATGAAACAATGCGGAAAGATGAAAGATGAAACAATGCGGAAAGATGAAAGATGAAACAATGCGGAAAGATGAAAGATGAAACAATGCGGAAAGATGAAAGATGAAACAATGCGGAAAGATGAAAGATGAAACAATGCGGAAAGATGAAAGATGAAACAATGCGGAAAGATGAAAGATGAAACAATGCGGAAAGATGAAAGATGAAAGAATGCGGAAGATGAAAGATGAAACAATGCGGAAAGATGAAAGATGAAACAATGCGGAAAGATGAAAGATGAAACAATGCGGAAAGATGAAAGATGAAACAATGCGGAAAGATGAATGATGAAACAATGCGGAAAGATGAAAGATGAAACAATGCGGAAAGATGAAAGATGAAACAATGCGGAAAGATGAATGATGAAACAATGCGGAAAGATGAAAGATGAAACAATGCGGAAAGATGAAACAATGCGGAAAGATGAAACAATGCGGAAAGATGAAAAAATGCGGAAAGATGAAACAATGCGGAAAGATGAAACAATGCGGAAAGATCAAACAATGCGGAAAGATGAAACAATGCGGAAAGGTGAAACAATGCAGAAAGATGAAACAATGCGGAAAGATGAAACAATGCGGAAAGATGAAACAATGCAGAAAGATGAAACAATGCGGAAAGATGAAACAATGCGGAAAGATGAAACAATGCGGAAAGATGAAACAATGCGGAAAGATGACACAATGCGGAAAGATGAAAGATGAAACAATGCGGAAAGATGAAAGATTAAAAAATGCGGAAAGATGAAAGATGAAACAATGCGGAAAGATGAAAGATGAAAAAATGCGGAAAGATGAAAGATGAAACAATGCGGAAAGATGAAAGATGAAAGAATGCGGAAGATGAAAGATGAAACAATGCGGAAAGATGAAAGATGAAACAATGCGGAAAGATGAAACAATGCGGAAAGATGAAAGATGAAACAATGCGGAAAGATGAAAGATGAAAAAATGCTGAAAGATGAAAGATGAAACAATGCGGAAAGATGAAAGATGAAACAATGCGGAAAGATGAAAGATGAAACAATGCGGGAAGATGAAATATGAATGAATGCGGAAAGATGAAAGATGAAACAATGCGGAAAGATGAAAGATGAAACAATGCGGAAAGATGAAAGATGAAAGAATGCGGAAAGATGAGAGATGAAAGAATGCGGAAAGATGAAAGATGAAAGAATGCGGAAAGATGAAAGATGAAAGATGAAACAATGCGGAAAGATGAAAGATGAAACAATGCGGAAAGATGAAAGATGAAAAAATGCGGAAAGATGAAAGATGAAACAATGCGGAAAGATGAAAGATGAAAGAATGCGGAAGATGAAAGATGAAACAATGCGGAAAGATGAAAGATGAAACATTGCGGAAAGATGAAAGATGAAACAATGCGGAAAGATGAAAGATGAAAGAATGCGGAAAGATGAAAGATGAAACAATGCGGAAAGATGAAAGATGAAACAATGCGGAAAGATGAAAGATGAAACAATGCGGAATGATGAAAGATGAAAGAATGCGGAAAGATGAAAGATGAAACAATGCGGAAAGATGAAAGATGAAACAATGCGGAAAGATGAAAGATGAAACAATGCGGAAAGATGAATGATGAAACAATGCGGAAAGATGAAAGATGAAACAATGCGGAAAGATGAAACAATGCGGAAAGATGAATCAATGCGGAAAGATGAAACAATGCGGAAAGATGAAACAATGCGGAAAGATGAAACAATGCGGAAAGATGAAACAATGCGGAAAGATGAAACAATGCGGAAAGATGAAACAATGCGGAAAGATGAAACAATGCGGAAAGATGAAACAATGCGGAAAGATGAAAGATGAAACAATGCGGAAAGATGAAAGATGAAAGAATGCGGAAAGATGAAAGATGAAACAATGCGGAAAGATGAAAGATGAAAGAATGCGGAAAGATGAAAGATGAAACAATGCGGAAAGATGAAAGATGAAACAATGCGGAAAGATGAAACAATGCGGAAAGATGAAAGATGAAACAATGCGGAAAGATGAAAGATGAAACAATGCGGAAAGATGAAAGATGAAACAATGCGGAAAGATGAAAGATGAAACAATGCGGAAAGATGAAAGATGAAACAATGCGGAAAGATGAAAGATGAAACAATGCGGAAAGATGAAAGATGAAAGAATGCGGAAGATGAAAGATGAAACAATGCGGAAAGTTGAAAGATGAAACAATGCGGAAAGATGAAAGATGAAACAATGCGGAAAGATGAAAGATGAAACAATGCGGAAAGATGAATGATGAAACAATGCGGAAAGATGAAAGATGAAACAATGCGGAAAGATGAAAGATGAAACAATGCGGAAAGATGAATGATGAAACAATGCGGAAAGATGAAAGATGAAACAATGCGGAAAGATGAAACAATGCGGAAAGATGAAACAATGCGGAAAGATGAAAAAATGCGGAAAGATGAAACAATGCGGAAAGATGAAACAATGCGGAAAGATGAAACAATGCGGAAAGATGAAACAATGCGGAAAGATGAAACAATGCGGAAAGATGAAACAATGCGGAAAGATGAAAGATGAAACAATGCGGAAAGATGAAAGATGAAAGAATGCGGAAAGATGAAAGATGAAACAATGTGGAAAGATGAAAGATCAAACAATGCGGAAAGATGAAACAATGCGGAAAGGTGAAACAATGCAGAAAGATGAAACAATGCGGAAAGATGAAACAATGCGGAAAGATGAAACAATGCAGAAAGATGAAACAATGCGGAAAGATGAAACAATGCGGAAAGATGAAACAATGCGGAAAGATGAAACAATGCGGAAAGATGACACAATGCGGAAAGATGAAAGATGAAACAATGCGGAAAGATGAAAGATTAAAAAATGCGGAAAGATGAAAGATGAAACAATGCGGAAAGATGAAAGATGAAACAATGCGGAAAGATGAAACAATGCGGAAAGATGAAAGATGAAACAATGCGGAAAGATGAAAGATGAAAAAATGCTGAAAGATGAAAGATGAAACAATGCGGAAAGATGAAAGATGAAAGAATGCGGAAAGATGAAAGATGAAAGAATGCGGAAAGATGAAAGATGAAACAATGCGGAAAGATGAAACAATGCGGAAAGATGAAAGATGAAACAATGCGGAAAGATGAAAGATGAAACAATGCGGAAAGATGAAAGATGAAAAAATGCGGAAAGATGAAAGATGAAACAATGCGGAAAGATGAAAGATGAAAGAATGCGGAAAGATGAAAGATGAAAAAATGCGGAAAGATGAAAGATGAAACAATGCGGAAAGATGAAAGATGAAAGAATGCGGAAGATGAAAGATGAAACAATGCGGAAAGATGAAACAATGCGGAAAGATGAAACAATGCGGAAAGATGAAAGATGAAAGAATGCGGAAAGATGAAAGATGAAACAATGCGGCAAGATGAAAGATGAAAAAATGCGGAAAGATGAAAGATGAAACAATGCGGAAAGATGAAAGATGAAACAATGCGGAAAGATGAAAGATGAAAAAATGCGGTAAGATGAAAGATGAAACAATGCGGAAAGATGAAAGATGAAACAATGCGGAAAGATGAAAGATGAAACAATGCGGAAAGATGAAAGATGAAAAAATGCGGAAAGATGAAAGATGAAACAATGCGGAAAGATGAAAGATGAAAGAATGCGGAAGATGAAAGATGAAACAATGCGGAAAGATCAAAGATGAAACAATGCGGAAAGATGAAAGATGAAACAATGCGGAAAGATGAAAGATGAAACAATGCGGAAAGATGAAAGATGAAACAATGCGGAATGATGAAAGATGAAAGAATGCGGAAAGATGCAAGATGAAACAATGCGGAAAGATAAAAGATGAAACAATGCGGAAAGATGAAAGATGAAACAATGCGGAAAGATGAATGATGAAACAATGCGGAAAGATGAAAGATGAAACAATGCGGAAAGATGAAACAATGCGGAAAGATGAAACAATGCGGAAAGATGAAACAATGCGGAAAGATGAAAGATGAAACAATGCGGAAAGATGAAAGATGAAAGAATGCGGAAAGATGAAAGATGAAACAATGCGGAAAGATGAAAGATGAAAGAATGCGGAAAGATGAAAGATGAAACAATGCGGAAAGATGAAAGATGAAAGAATGCGGAAGATGAAAGATGAAACAATGCGGAAAGATGAAAGATGAAAGAATGCGGAAGATGAAAGATGAAACAATGCGGAAAGATGAAAGATGAAACAATGCGGAAAGATGAAAGATGAAACAATGCGGAAAGATGAAAGATGAAACAATGCGGAAAGATGAATGATGAAACAATGCGGAAAGATGAAAGATGAAACAATGCGGAAAGATGAAAGATGAAACAATGCGGAAAGATGAATGATGAAACAATGCGGAAAGATGAAAGATGAAACAATGCGGAAAGATGAAACAATGCGGAAAGATGAAACAATGCGGAAAGATGAAAAAATGCGGAAAGATGAAACAATGCGGAAAGATGAAACAATGCGGAAAGATGAAACAATGCGGAAAGATGAAACAATGCGGAAAGATGAAACAATGCGGAAAGATGAAACAATGCGGAAAGATGAAAGATGAAACAATGCGGAAAGATGAAAGATGAAAGAATGCGGAAAGATGAAAGATGAAACAATGTGGAAAGATGAAAGATAAAACAATGCGGAAAGATGAAACAATGCGGAAAGGTGAAACAATGCAGAAAGATGAAACAATGCGGAAAGATGAAACAATGCGGAAAGATGAAACAATGCAGAAAGATGAAACAATGCGGAAAGATGAAACAATGCGGAAAGATGAAACAATGCGGAAAGATGAAACAATGCGGAAAGATGACACAATGCGGAAAGATGAAAGATGAAACAATGCGGAAAGATGAAAGATTAAAAAATGCGGAAAGATGAAAGATGAAACAATGCGGAAAGATGAAAGATGAAAAAATGCGGAAAGATGAAAGATGAAACAATGCGGAAAGATGAAAGATGAAAGAATGCGGAAGATGAAAGATGAAACAATGCGGAAAGATGAAAGATGAAACAATGCGGAAAGATGAAAGATGAAACAATGCGGAAAGATGAAAGATGAAAAAATGCTGAAAGATGAAAGATGAATCAATGCGGAAAGATGAAAGATGAAACAATGCGGAAAGATGAAAGATGAAACAATGCGGAAAGATGAAATATGAAAGAATGCGGAAAGATGAAAGATGAAACAATGCGGAAAGATGAAAGATGAAACAATGCGGAAAGATGAATGATGAAACAATGCGGAAAGATGAAAGATGAAACAATGCGGAAAGATGAAACAATGCGGAAAGATGAAACAATGCGGAAAGATGAAAAAATGCGGAAAGATGAAACAATGCGGAAAGATGAAACAATGCGGAAAGATGAAACAATGCGGAAAGATGAAACAATGCGGAAAGATGAAACAATGCGGAAAGATGAAACAATGCGGAAAGATGAAAGATGAAACAATGCGGAAAGATGAAAGATGAAAGAATGCGGAAAGATGAAAGATGAAACAATGTGGAAAGATGAAAGATCAAACAATGCGGAAAGATGAAACAATGCGGAAAGGTGAAACAATGCAGAAAGATGAAACAATGCGGAAAGATGAAACAATGCGGAAAGATGAAACAATGCAGAAAGATGAAACAATGCGGAAAGATGAAACAATGCGGAAAGATGAAACAATGCGGAAAGATGAAACAATGCGGAAAGATGACACAATGCGGAAAGATGAAAGATGAAACAATGCGGAAAGATGAAAGATTAAAAAATGCGGAAAGATGAAAGATGAAACAATGCGGAAAGATGAAAGATGAAACAATGCGGAAAGATGAAACAATGCGGAAAGATGAAAGATGAAACAATGCGGAAAGATGAAAGATGAAAAAATGCTGAAAGATGAAAGATGAAACAATGCGGAAAGATGAAAGATGAAAGAATGCGGAAAGATGAAAGATGAAAGAATGCGGAAAGATGAAAGATGAAACAATGCGGAAAGATGAAACAATGCGGAAAGATGAAAGATGAAACAATGCGGAAAGATGAAAGATGAAACAATGCGGAAAGATGAAAGATGAAAAAATGCGGAAAGATGAAAGATGAAACAATGCGGAAAGATGAAAGATGAAAGAATGCGGAAAGATGAAAGATGAAAAAATGCGGAAAGATGAAAGATGAAACAATGCGGAAAGATGAAAGATGAAAGAATGCGGAAGATGAAAGATGAAACAATGCGGAAAGATGAAACAATGCGGAAAGATGAAACAATGCGGAAAGATGAAAGATGAAAGAATGCGGAAAGATGAAAGATGAAACAATGCGGCAAGATGAAAGATGAAAAAATGCGGAAAGATGAAAGATGAAACAATGCGGAAAGATGAAAGATGAAACAATGCGGAAAGATGAAAGATGAAAAAATGCGGTAAGATGAAAGATGAAACAATGCGGAAAGATGAAAGATGAAACAATGCGGAAAGATGAAAGATGAAACAATGCGGAAAGATGAAAGATGAAAAAATGCGGAAAGATGAAAGATGAAACAATGCGGAAAGATGAAAGATGAAAGAATGCGGAAGATGAAAGATGAAACAATGCGGAAAGATCAAAGATGAAACAATGCGGAAAGATGAAAGATGAAACAATGCGGAAAGATGAAAGATGAAACAATGCGGAAAGATGAAAGATGAAACAATGCGGAATGATGAAAGATGAAAGAATGCGGAAAGATGCAAGATGAAACAATGCGGAAAGATAAAAGATGAAACAATGCGGAAAGATGAAAGATGAAACAATGCGGAAAGATGAATGATGAAACAATGCGGAAAGATGAAAGATGAAACAATGCGGAAAGATGAAACAATGCGGAAAGATGAAACAATGCGGAAAGATGAAACAATGCGGAAAGATGAAAGATGAAACAATGCGGAAAGATGAAAGATGAAAGAATGCGGAAAGATGAAAGATGAAACAATGCGGAAAGATGAAAGATGAAAGAATGCGGAAAGATGAAAGATGAAACAATGCGGAAAGATGAAAGATGAAAGAATGCGGAAGATGAAAGATGAAACAATGCGGAAAGATGAAAGATGAAAGAATGCGGAAGATGAAAGATGAAACAATGCGGAAAGATGAAAGATGAAACAATGCGGAAAGATGAAAGATGAAACAATGCGGAAAGATGAAAGATGAAACAATGCGGAAAGATGAATGATGAAACAATGCGGAAAGATGAAAGATGAAACAATGCGGAAAGATGAAAGATGAAACAATGCGGAAAGATGAATGATGAAACAATGCGGAAAGATGAAAGATGAAACAATGCGGAAAGATGAAACAATGCGGAAAGATGAAACAATGCGGAAAGATGAAAAAATGCGGAAAGATGAAACAATGCGGAAAGATGAAACAATGCGGAAAGATGAAACAATGCGGAAAGATGAAACAATGCGGAAAGATGAAAGAATGCGGAAAGATGAAACAATGCGGAAAGATGAAAGATGAAACAATGCGGAAAGATGAAAGATGAAAGAATGCGGAAAGATGAAAGATGAAACAATGTGGAAAGATGAAAGATAAAACAATGCGGAAAGATGAAACAATGCGGAAAGGTGAAACAATGCAGAAAGATGAAACAATGCGGAAAGATGAAACAATGCGGAAAGATGAAACAATGCAGAAAGATGAAACAATGCGGAAAGATGAAACAATGCGGAAAGATGAAACAATGCGGAAAGATGAAACAATGCGGAAAGATGACACAATGCGGAAAGATGAAAGATGAAACAATGCGGAAAGATGAAAGATTAAAAAATGCGGAAAGATGAAAGATGAAACAATGCGGAAAGATGAAAGATGAAAAAATGCGGAAAGATGAAAGATGAAACAATGCGGAAAGATGAAAGATGAAAGAATGCGGAAGATGAAAGATGAAACAATGCGGAAAGATGAAAGATGAAACAATGCGGAAAGATGAAAGATGAAACAATGCGGAAAGATGAAAGATGAAAAAATGCTGAAAGATGAAAGATGAATCAATGCGGAAAGATGAAAGATGAAACAATGCGGAAAGATGAAAGATGAAACAATGCGGAAAGATGAAATATGAAAGAATGCGGAAAGATGAAAGATGAAACAATGCGGAAAGATGAAAGATGAAACAATGCGGAAAGATGAAAGATGAAAGAATGCGGAAAGATGAAAGATGAAACAATGCGGAAAGATGAAAGATGAAACAATGCGGAAAGATGAAAGATGAAAAAATGCGGAAAGATGAAAGATGAAACAATGCGGAAAGATGAAAGATGAAAGAATGCGGAAGATGAAAGATGAAACAATGCGGAAAGATGAAAGATGAAACAATGCGGAAAGATGAAAGATGAAACAATGCGGAAAGATGAAACAATGCGGAAAGATGAAACAATGCGGAAAGATGAAACAATGCGGAAAGATGAAACAATGCGGAAAGATGAAAGATGAAACAATGCGGAAAGATGAAAGATGAAAAAATGCGGAAAGATGAAAGATGAAACAATGCGGAAAGATGAAAGAATGCGGAAGATGAAAGATGAAACAATGCGGAAAGATGAAACAAAGCGGAAAGATGAAAGATGAAACAATGCGGAAAGATGAAAGATGAAACAATGCGGAAAGATGAAAGATGAAACAATGCGGAAAGATGAAAGATGAAACAATGCGGAAAGATGAAAGATGAAACAATGCGGAAAGATGAAAGATGAAACAATGCGGAAAGATGAAAGATGAAACAATGCGGAAAGATGAAAGATGAAACAATGCGGAAAGATGAAAGATGAAACAATGCGGAAAGATGAAACAATGCGGAAAGATGAAACAATGCGGAAAGATGAAACAATGCGGAAAGATGAAACAATGCGGAAAGATGAAAGATGAAACAATGCGGAAAGATGAAAGATGAAAAAATGCGGAAAGATGAAAGATGAAACAATGCGGGAAGATGAAAGATGAAACAATGCGGAAAGATGAAAGATGAAACAATGCGGAAAGATGAAAGATGAAACAATGCGGAAAGATGAAAGATGAAACAATGCGGAAAGATGAAACAATGCGGAAAGATGAAACAATGCGGAAAGATGAAACAATGCGGAAAGATGAAACAATGCGGAAAGATGAAACAATGCGGAAAGATGAAACAATGCGGAAAGATGAAACAATGCGGAAAGATGAAACAATGCGGAAAGATGAAAGATGAAACAATGCGGAAAGATGAAAGATGAAACAATGCGGAAAGATGAAACAATGCGGAAAGATGAAAGATGAAACAATGCGGAAAGATGAAAGATGAAAAAATGCGGAAAGATGAAAGATGAAACAATGCGGGAAGATGAAAGATGAAACAATGCGGAAAGATGAAAGATGAACCAATGCGGAAAGATGAAAGATGAAACAATGCGGAAAGATGAAAGATGAAACAATGCGGAAAGATGAAACAATGCGGAAAGATGAAACAATGCGGAAAGATGAAACAATGCGGAAAGATGAAACAATGCGGAAAGATGAAACAATGCGGAAAGATGAAACAATGCGGAAAGATGAAACAATGCGGAAAGATGAAACAATGCGGAAAGATGAAACAATGCGGAAAGATGAAACAATGCGGAAAGATGAAACAATGCGGAAAGATGAAACAATGCGGAAAGATGAAACAATGCGGAAAGATGAAACAATGCGGAAAGATGAAACAATGCGGAAAGATGAAACAATGCGGAAAGATGAAACAATGCGGAAAGATGAAACAATGCGGAAAGATGAAACAATGCGGAAAGATGAAAGATGAAAGAATGCTGAAAGATGAAAGATGAAACAATGCGGAAAGATGAAAGATGAAAGAATGCGGAAAGATGAAAGATGAAACAATGCGGAAAGATGAAAGATGAAAAAATGCGGAAAGATGAAAGATGAAACAATGCGGAAAGATGAAAGATGAAAGAATGCGGAAATATGAAAGATGAAACAATGCGGAAAGATGAAAGATGAAACAATGCGGAAAGATGAAAGATGAAACAATGCGGAAAGATGAAAGATGAAAAAATGCGGAAAGATGAAAGATGAAACAATGCGGAAAGATGAAAGATGAAACACTGCGGAAAGATGAAAGATGAAAGAATGCGGAAGATGAAAGATGAAATAATGCGGAAAGATGAAAGATGAAACAATGCGGAAAGATGAAAGATGAAACAATGCGGAAAGATGAAAGATGAAAGAATGCGGAAAGATGAAAGATAAAACAATGCGGAAAGATGAAAGATGAAACAATGCGGAAAGATGAAAAATGAAAGAATGCGGAAGATGAAAGATGAAACAATGCGGAAAGATGAAAGATGAAACAATGCGGAAAGATGAAAGATGAAAGAATGCGGAAATATGAAAGATGAAACAATGCGGAAAGATGAAAGATGAAACAATGCGGAAAGATGAAAGATGAAACAATGCAGAAAGATGAAAGATGAAACAATGAGGAAAGATGAAAGATGAAACAATGCGGAAAGATGAAACAATGCGGAAAGATGAAACAATGCGGAAAGATGAAACAATGCGGAAAGATGAAACAATGCGGAAAGATGAAACAATGCGGAAAGATGAAACAATGCGGAAAGATGAAAGATGAAACAATGCGGAAAGATGAAACAATGCGGAAAGATGAAAGATGAAACAATGCGGAAAGATGAAAGATGAAAGATGAAACAATGCGGAAAGATGAAAGATGAAACAATGCGGAAAGATGAAAGATGAAACAATGCGGAAAGATGAAAGATGAAACAATGCGGAAAGATGAAAGATGAAAGAATGCGGAAAGATGAAAGATGAAACAATGCGGAAAGATGAAAGATGAAACAATGCGGAAAGATGAAAGATGAAAGAATGCGGAAAGATGAAAGATGAAACAATGCGGAAAGATGAAACAATGCGGAAAGATGAAAGATGAAAAAATGCGGAAAGATGAAAGATGAAATAATGCGGAAAGATGAAAGATGAAAAAATGCGGAAAGATGAAAGATGAAACAATGCGGAAAGATGAAAGATGAAACAATGCGGAAAGATGAAAGATGAAAAAATGCGGAAAGATGAAAGATGAAAACAATGCGGAAAGATGAAAGATGAAACAATGCGGAAAGATGAAAGATGAAACAATGCGGAAAGATGAAAGATGAAAAAATGCGGAAAGACGAAAGATGAAACAATGCGGAAAGATGAAAGATGAAAAAATGCGGAAAGATGAAAGATGCAACAATGCGGAAAGATGAAAGATGAAACAATGCGGAAAGATGAAAGATGAAACAATGCGGAAAGATGAAAGATGAAACAATGCGGAAAGATGAAACAATGCGGAAAGATGAAACAATGCGGAAAGATGAAACAATGCGGAAAGATGAAAGATGAAACAATGCGGAAAGATGAAAGATGAAACAATGCGGAAAGATGAAAGATGAAACAATGCGGAAAGATGAAAGATGAAACAATGCGGAAAGATGAAAGATGAAACAATGCGGAAAGATGAAAGATGAAACAATGCGGAAAGATGAAACAATGCGGAGAGATGAAACAATGCGGAAAGATGAAACAATGCGGAAAGATGAAAGATGAAACAATGCGGAAAGATGAAAGATGAAACAATGCGGAAAGATGAAAGATGAAACAATGCGGAAAGATGAAAGATGAAAGAATGCGGAAAGATGAAAGATGAAACAATGCGGAAAGATGAAAGATGAAACAATGCATAAAGATGAAAGACGAAACAATGCGGAAAGATGAAAGATGAAACAATGCGGAAAGATGAAAGATGAAAAAATGCGGAAAGATGAAAGATGACACAATGCGGAAAGATGAAAGATGAAACAATGCGGAAAGATGAAAGATGAAACAATGCGGAAAGATGAAAGATGAAAAAATGCGGAAAGATGAAAGATGAAACAATGCGGAATGGTGAAAGATAAAAGAATGCGGAAGATGAAAGATGAAACAATGCGGAAAGATGAAACAATGCGGAAAGATGAAACAATGCGGAAAGATGAAAGATGAAACAATGCGGAAAGATGAAAGATGAAACAATGCGGAAAGATGAAAGATGAAACAATGCGGAAAGATGAAAGATGAAAAAATGCGGAATGATGAAAGATGAAACAATGCGGAAAGATGAAAGATGAAAGAATGCGGAAGATGAAAGATGAAACAATGCGGAAAGATGAAAGATGAAAGAATGCGGAAAGATGAAAGATGAAACAATGCGGAAAGATGAAAGATGAAACAATGCATAAAGATGAAAGACGAAACAATGCGGAAAGATGAAAGATGAAACAATGCGGAAAGATGAAAGATGCAACAATGCGGAAAGATGAAAGATGAAAGAATGCGGAAGATGAAAGATGAAAAAATGCGGAAAGATGAAAGATGAAACAATGCGGAAAGATGAAACAATGCGGAAAGATGAAAGATGAAACAATGCGGAAAGATGAAAGATGAAACAATGCGGAAAGATGAAAGATGAAACAATGCGGAAAGATGAAAGATGAAACAATGCGGAAAGATGAAAGATGAAACAATGCGGAAAGATGAAAGATGAAACAATGCGGAAAGATGAAAGATGAAACAATGCGGAAAGATGAAAGATGAAACAATGCGGAAAGATGAAAGATGAAACAATGCGGAAAGATGAAAGATGAAACAATGCGGAAAGATGAAAGATGAAACAATGCGGAAAGATGAAACAATGCGTAAAGATGAAACAATGCGGAAAGATGAAACAATGCGGAAAGATGAAAGATGAAACAATGCGGAAAGATGAAAGATGAAACAATGCGGAAAGATGAAAGATGAAACAATGCGGAAAGATGAAAGATGAAAGAATGCGGAAAGATGAAAGATGAAACAATGCGGAAAGATGAAAGATGAAACAATGCATAAAGATGAAAGATGAAACAATGCGGAAAGATGAAAGATGAAACAATGCGGAAAGATGAAAGATGAAAAAATGCGGAAAGATGAAAGATGAAACAATGCGGAAAGATGAAAGATGAAACAATGCGGAAAGATGAAAGATGAAACAATGCGGAAAGATGAAAGATGAAAAAATGCGGAAAGACGAAAGATGAAACAATGCGGAAAGATGAAAGATGAAAAAATGCGGAAAGATGAAAGATGCAACAATGCGGAAAGATGAAAGATGAAAGAATGCGGAAGATGAAAGATGAAAAAATGCGGAAAGATGAAAGATGAAACAATGCGGAAAGGTGAAAGATAAAAGAATGCGGAAGATGAAAGATGAAATAATGCGGAAAGATGAAACAATGCGGAAAGATGAAACAATGCGGAAAGATGAAAGATGAAACAATGCGGAAAGATGAAAGATGAAACAATGCGGAAAGATGAAAGATGAAACAATGCGGAAAGATGAAAGATGAAAAAATGCGGAAAGATGAAAGATGAAACAATGCGGAAAGATGAAAGATGAAAGAATGCGGAAGATGAAAGATGAAACAATGCGGAAAGATGAAAGATGAAACAATGCGGAAAGATGAAAGATGAAACAATGCGGAAAGATGAAAGATGAAAGAATGCGGAAAGATGAAAGATGAAACAATGCGGAAAGATGAAAGATGAAACAATGCGGAAAGATGAAAGATGAAAAAATGCGGAAAGATGAAAGATGAAATAATGCGGAAAGATGAAAGATGAAAAAATGCGGAAAGATGAAAGATGAAACAATGCGGAAAGATGAAAGATGAATGAATGCGGAAGATGAAAGATGAAACAATGCGGAAAGATGAAACAATGCGGAAAGATGAAAGATGAAACAATGCGGAAAGATGAAAGATGAAACAATGCGGAAAGATGAAAGATGAAAGAATGCGGAAAGATGAAAGATGAAACAATGCGGAAAGATGAAAGATGAAACAATGCGGAAAGATGAAACAATGCGGAAAGATGAAACAATGCGGAAAGATGAAACAATGCGGAAAGATGAAACAATGCGGAAAGATGAAACAATGCGGAAAGATGAAACAATGCGGAAAGATGAAACAATGCGGAAAGATGAAACAATGCGGAAAGATGAAACAATGCGGAAAGATGAAACAATGCGGAAAGATGAAACAATGCGGAAAGATGAAAGATGAAACAATGCGGAAAGATGAAAGATGAAAAAATGCGGAAAGATGAAAGATGAAACAATGCGGAAAGATGAAAGATGAAAGAATGCGGAAGATGAAAGATGAAACAATGCGGAAAGATGAAAGATGAAACAATGCGGAAAGATGAAAGATGAAACAATGCGGAAAGATGAAAGATGAAAGAATGCGGAAAGATGAAAGATGAAACAATGCGGAAAGATGAAAGATGAAACAATGCGGAAAGATCAAAGATGAAACTATGCGGAAAGATGAAAGATGAAACAATGCGGAAAGATGAAAGATGAAACTATGCGGAAAGATGAAACAATGCGGAAAGATGAAACAATGCGGAAAGATGCAGATGAAAGTACTTTTATCCTCTAAAATTGCGTTTGTCCTCTAAAAGTACTTTTGTCCCTTAAAAGTACTTTTGTCCTCTAAAAGTACTTTTGTCCCTTAAAAGTACTTTTGTCCCTTAAAAGTACTTTTGTCCTCTAAAAAGTACTTTTGTCCCTTAAAAGTACTTTTGTCCCTTAAAAGTACTTTTGTCCTCTAAAAGTATTTTTGTCCCTTAAAAGTACTTTTTGTCCGTTGAAAGTACTTTTGTCCCTTAAAAGTACTTTTGTCCTCTAAAAGTACTTTTGTCCCTTAAAAGTACTTTTGTCCTCTAAAAGTACTTTTGTCCTCTAAAAGTACTTTTCTCCGTTGAAAGTACTTTTGTCCTCTAAAAGTACTTTTGTCCTCTAAAAGTACTTTTGTGCCTTAAAAGTACTTTGTGCCTTAAAAGTACTTTTGTCCTCTAAAAGTACTTTTGTCCTCTAAAAGTACTTTTGTCCTCTAAAAGTACTTTTGTCCTCTAAAAGTACTTTTGTCCCTTAAAAGTTCTTTTGTCCCTTAAAAGTACTTTTGTCCTCTAAAAGTACTTTTGTCGCTTAAAAGTACTTTTGTCCTCTAAAAGTACTTTTGTCCTCTAAAAGTACTTTTGTCCCTTAAAAGTACTTTTGTCCCTTAAAAGTACTTTTCTCCGTTGAAAGTACTTTTGTCCTCTAGAAGTACTTTTGTCCTCTAAAAGTGCGTTTGTCCCTTAAAAGTACTTTTGTCCTTTAAAAGTGCGTTTGTCCCTTAAAAGTACTTTTGTCCTTTAAAAGTACTTTTGTGCCTTAAAAGTACTTTTGTGCCTTAAAAGTACTTTTGTCCTCTAAAAGAACTTTTGTCCTCTAAAAGTACTTTTGTCCCTTAAAAGTACTTTTGTCCTCTAAAAGTACTTTTGTCCCTTAAAAGTACTTTTGTCCCTTAAAAGTACTTTTGTCCTCTAAAAGTACTTTTGTCCCTTAAAAGTACTTTTGTCCTCTAAAAGTACTTTTGTCCCTTAAAAGTACTTTTTGTCCGTTGAAAGTACTTTTGTCCCTTAAAAGTACTTTTGTCCTCTAAAAGTACTTTTGTCCCTTAAAAGTACTTTTGTCCTCTAAAAGTACTTTTGTGCCTTAAAAGTACTTTTGTCCCTTAAAAGTACTTTTGTCTCTTAAAAGTACTTTTGTCCTCTAAAAGTACTTTTGTCCCTTAAAAGTACTTTTGTCCTCTAAAAGTACTTTTGTCCTCTAAAAGTACTTTTGTCCCTTAAAAGTACTATTGTCCTCTAAAAGTGCGTTTGTCCATTAAAAGTACTTTTGTCCTTTAAAAGTGCGTTTGTCCCTTAAAAGTACTTTTGTCCCTTAAGAGTACTTTTGTCCCTTAAAAGTACTTTTGTCCCTTAAGAGTACTTTTGTCCCTTAAAAGTACTTTTATCCCTTTAAAAGTACTTTTGTCCTCTAAAAGTACTTTTGTGCCTTAAAAGTACTTTTGTCCTCTAAAAGTACTTTTGTCCCTTAAAAGTACTTTTGTCCTCTAAAAGTACTTTTGTCCCTTAAGAGTACTTTTGTCCCTTAAAAGTACTTTTGTCCCTTAAGAGTACTTTTGTCCCTTAAAAGTACTTTTATCCCTTTAAAAGTACTTTTGTCCTCTAAAAGTACTTTTGTGCCTTAAAAGTACTTTTGTCCCTTAAAAGTACTTTTGTCTCTTAAAAGTACTTTTGTCCTCTAAAAGTACTTTTGTCCCTTAAAAGTACTTTTGTCTTCTAAAAGTACTTTTGTCCCTTAAAAGTACTTTTGTCCCTTAAAAGTACTATTGTCCTCTAAAAGTGCGTTTGTCCATCAAAAGTACTTTTGTCCTTTAAAAGTGCGTTTGTCCCTTAAAAGTACTTTTGTCCTTTAAAAGTACTTTTGTGCCTTAAAAGTACTTTTGTGCCTTAAAAGTACTTTTGTCCTCTAAAAGTACTTTTGTCCTCTAAAAGTAGTTTTGTCCCTTAAAAGTACTTTTGTCCTCTAAAAGTGCGTTTGTCCCTTAAAAGTACTTTTGTCCTTTAAAAGTACTTTTGTCCTTTAAAAGTACTTTTGTGCCTTAAAAGTACTTTTGTCACTTAAAAGTACTTTTCTCCGTTGAAAGTACTTTTGTCCTCTAAAAGTACTTTTGTCCTCTAAAAGTGCGTTTGTCCTCTAAAAGTACTTTTGTCCTCTAAAAGTACTTTTGTGCCTTAAAAGTACTTTTGTCCCTTAAAAGTACTTTTTCCGTTGAAAGTACTTTTGTCCTCTAAAAGTGCGTTTGTCCTCTAAAAGTACTTTTGGGCCTTAAAAGTACTTTTGTCCTCTAAAAGTACTTTTGTCCCTTAAAAGTACTTTTGTCCCTTAAAAGTACTTTTGTCCTCTAAAAGTGCGTTTGTCCCTTAAAAGTACTTTTTGTCCTTTAAAAGTGCGTTTGTCCCTTAAAAGTACTTTTGTCCTTTAAAAGTACTTTTGTGCCTTAAAAGTACTTTTGTGCCTTAAAAGTACTTTTGTCCTCTAAAATTACTTTTGTCCTCTAAAAGTACTTTTGTCCCTTAAAAGTACTTCTGTCCTCTAAAAGTACTTTTGTCCTCTAAAAGTACTTTTGTCCCTTAAAAGTACTTTTGTCCTCTAAAAGTACTTTTGTCCTCTAAAAGTACTTTTCTCCGTTGAAAGTACTTTTGTCCTCTAAAAGTACTTTTGTCCTCTAAAAGTACTTTTGTGCCTTAAAAGTACTTTTGTGCCTTAAAAGTACTTTTGTCCTCTAAAAGTACTTTTGTCCTCTAAAAGTACTTTTGTCCTCTAAAAGTACTTTTGTCCTCTAAAAGTACTTTTGTCCCTTAAAAGTTCTTTTGTCCCTTAAAAGTACTTTTGTCCTCTAAAAGTACTTTTGTCCCTTAAAAGTACTTTTGTCCTCTAAAAGTACTTTTGTCCTCTAAAAGTACTTTTGTCCCTTAAAAGTACTTTTGTCCCTTAAAAGTACTTTTCTCCGTTGAAAGTACTTTTGTCCTCTAGAAGTACTTTTGTCCTCTAAAAGTGCGTTTGTCCCTTAAAAGTACTTTTGTCCTTTAAAAGTGCGTTTGTCCCTTAAAAGTACTTTTGTCCTTTAAAAGTACTTTTGTGCCTTAAAAGTACTTTTGTCCTCTAAAAGAACTTTTGTCCTCTAAAAGTACTTTTGTCCCTTAAAAGTACTTTTGTCCTCTAAAAGTACTTTTGTCCCTTAAAAGTACTTCTGTCCCTTAAAAGTACTTTTGTCCTCTAAAAGTACTTTTGTCCCTTAAAAGTACTTTTGTCCTCTAAAAGTACTTTTTGTCCCTTAAAAGTACTTTTTGTCCGATGGAAAGTACTTTTGTCCCTTAAAAGTACTTTTGTCCTCTAAAAGTACTTTTGTCCCTTAAAAGTACTTTTGTCCTCTAAAAGTACTTTTGTGCCTTTAAAAGTACTTTTATCCCTTAAAAGTACTTTTGTCTCTTAAAAGTACTTTTGTCCTCTAAAAGTACTTTTGTCCCTTAAAAGTACTTTTTGTCCTCTAAAAGTACTTTTGTCCTCTAAAAGTACTTTTGTCCCTTAAAAGTACTATTGTCCTCTAAAAGTGCGTTTGTCCATTAAAAGTACTTTTGTCCTTTAAAAGTGCGTTGTCCCTTAAAAGTACTTTTGTCCCTTAAGAGTACTTTTGTCCCTTAAAAAGTACTTTTGTCCCTTAAGAGTACTTTTGTCCTTAAAGTACTTTTATCCCTTTAAAAGTACTTTTTGTCCTCTAAAAGTACTTTTGTGCCTTAAAGTACTTTTGTCGTCTAAAAGTACTTTTGTCCCTTAAAAGTACTTTTGTCCTCTAAAAAGTACTTTTGTCCCCTTAAGAGTACTTTTGTCCCTTAAAAGTACTTTTGTCCCTTAAGAGTACTTTTGTCCCTTAAAAGTACTTTTATCCCTTTAAAAGTACTTTTGTCCTCTAAAAGTACTTTGTGCCTTAAAAGTACTTTTGTCCCTTAAAAGTACTTTTGTCTCTTAAAAGTACTTTTGTCCTCTAAAAGTACTTTTGTCCCTTAAAAGTACTTTTGTCTTCTAAAAGTACTTTTGTCCCTTAAAAGTACTTTTGTCCCTTAAAAGTACTATTGTCCTCTAAAAGTGCGTTTGTCCATCAAAAGTACTTTTGTCCTTTAAAAGTGCGTTTGTCCCTTAAAAGTACTTTTGTCCTTTAAAAGTACTTTTGTGCCTTAAAAGTACTTTTGTGCCTTAAAAGTACTTTTGTCCTCTAAAAGTACTTTTGTCCTCTAAAAGTAGTTTTGTCCCTTAAAAGTACTTTTGTCCTCTAAAAGTGCGTTTGTCCCTTAAAAGTACTTTTTGTCCTTTAAAAGTACTTTTGTCCTTTAAAAGTACTTTTGTGCCTTCAAAGTACTTTTGTCCCTTAAAAGTACTTTTCTCCGTTGAAAGTACTTTTGTCCTCTAAAAGTACTTTTGTCCTCTAAAAGTGCGTTTGTCCTCTAAAAGTACTTTTGTCCTCTAAAAGTACTTTTGTGCCTTAAAAGTACTTTTGTCCCTTAAAAGTACTTTTTCCGTTGAAAGTACTTTTGTCCTCTAAAAGTGCGTTTGTCCTCTAAAAGTACTTTTGGGCCTTAAAAGTACTTTTGTCCTCTAAAAGTACTTTTGTCCCTTAAAAGTACTTTTGTCCCTTAAAAGTACTTTTGTCCTCTAAAAGTGCGTTTGTCCCTTAAAAGTACTTTTTGTCCTTTAAAAGTGCGTTTGTCCCTTAACAAGTACTTTTGTCCTTTAAAAGTACTTTTGTGCCTTCAAAAGTACTTTTTGTGCCTTAAAAGTACTTTGTCCTCTAAAATTACTTTTGTCCTCTAAAAGTACTTTTGTCCTTAAAAGTTCTTTTGTCCCTTAAAAGTACTTTTGTCCTCTAAAAGTACTTTTGTCCCTTAAAAGTACTTTTGTCCTCTAAAAGTACTTTTGTCCTCTAAAAGTACTTTTGTCCCTTAAAAGTACTTTTGTCCCTTAAAAGTACTTTTCTCCGTTGAAAGTACTTTTGTCCTCTAGAAGTACTTTTGTCCTCTAAAAGTGCGTTTGTCCCTTAAAAGTACTTTTGTCCTTTAAAAGTGCGTTTGTCCCTTAAAAGTACTTTGTCCTTTAAAAGTACTTTTGTGCCTTAAAAGTACTTTTGTGCCTTAAAAGTACTTTTGTCCTCTAAAAGAACTTTTGTCCTCTAAAAGTACTTTTGTCCCTTAAAAGTACTTTTGTCCTCTAAAAGTACTTTTGTCCCTTAAAAGTACTTCTGTCCCTTAAAAGTACTTTTGTCCTCTAAAAGTACTTTTGTCCCTTAAAAGTTCTTTTGTCCTCTAAAAGTACTTTTGTCCCTTAAAAGTACTTTTTGTCCCGTTGAAAGTACTTTTGTCCTCTAAAAGTACTTTTGTCCCTTAAAAGTACTATTGTCCTCTAAAAGTGCGTTTGTCCATTAAAAGTACTTTTGTCCTTTAAAAGTGCGTTTGTCCCTTAAAGTACTTTTGTCCCTTAAGAGTACTTTTGTCCCTTAAAGTACTTTTGTCCCTTAAGAGTACTTTTGTCCCTTAAAAGTACTTTTATCCCTTTAAAAGTACTTTTGTCCTCTAAAAGTACTTTTGTGCCTTAAAAGTACTTTTGTCGTCTAAAAGTACTTTTGTCCCTTAAAAGTACTTTTGTCCTCTAAAGTACTTTTGTCCCTTAGAGTACTTTTGTCCCTTAAAAGTACTTTTGTCCCTTAAGAGAGTACTTTTTGTCCCTTAAAAGTACTTTTATCCCTTTAAAAGTACTTTTGTCCTCTAAAAGTACTTTTGTGCCTTTAAAGTACTTTTGTCCCTTAAAAGTACTTTTGTCTCTTAAAAGTACTTTTGTCCTCTAAAAGTACTTTTGTCCCTTAAAAGTACTTTTGTCTTCTAAAAGTACTTTTGTCCCT
>CASCKD010000088.1:0-33661 GCA_949152435.1 Gastracanthus pulcherrimus
AAATGAAGTAATTTAAAATTTTTTTAAATCTTTTAAATAAATAAAATATATTTGTTTAGGGAAAATTTTAGTTTTACATTTCTTTTATTTAAATTTATTTGTATAGAAAGTACATTTTACATACAGTTTAACTTATACATATATATATCACTGCGTGACTTAAGTCCACACTTATATCACGCCTATCCGTGACATAAGTAGTTCATTAGGATAGGCATGACAGCGGCGGACATAGGATAGGCAGTGCTATAAAATAGTATACGATACTCGTGTCATAAATTGTCTTTCATAGCACGTCGTTTAGCGCCCGAGCGAAGCCGTGCTGTAAAGGACTGCATAGGTCACACGTATAGTAATGTACTAATATATATATGTTGTTTATTAATAAAACAAATTCTTATCATAAATTAATTGTGTAAATTGATAGTGTAAAATATAATCTTAAATAAGAATGCGATAACATAAGTTAAAATTCTTTTTTTTAAATAGCAAACACTGCATTTTATATGGTAGAAGGCTCTCTACTTTTCAAACCCACCCTTCCACCTTCCACCTGTGTTTCGCAAATTTATTTGCTTTGGCCTCTCGTGCAGTCCGTCTTTGGGGTCTGAGATGGCAGGGCGCGAATATACTTGTTTAAGATCTTACACTCAGACCCCGGAGGTTAGGTGTATATGGTGGAAGCTTAGGGTTAGTGTTGTTTGTTTTTGTTTTGTGTTATTTTTATATTTTTTCATTAACAGTTTTTATTAATTTTTAACATTCAATTTCTTTAGATATAGTTAATTTTTAATTCACTGTTCATCAATGTCGCTACGATAGCTTCAGTTTTTATTTTCAATTGGGTGAGTGTTTGAAAATTGTGCTTTTAATACAGATCTTTGTTTAAGACGTTGCAATCTACATTTTAATTTTGTATATACTAGATTGTAAAAAATACAGTGTTTGTTTGTTTCTATATTACAGCCCTTGATAAGGGACGTTAACAAATACGTCCGACACGTTGGGTGCAACAAATAAATTTACTTGTAGCAATCGATATTCTACAATTATTTAAATAGTGTATTTTGATCAAATAAAAATGAAATGAAGAAATGTATCAAATTGAGTAAATTGATCAAATAAAAAAATAAATTGTTGTAATTAAAAAAAAATATTGTCTTACAACGCCTCTATCAATACTTCTAATGTTTCTAATTAGAGTTTCTTTCTTCTATGGCAGATCATTTGCAGCTGTGTTTTGCTGCTTGCTCGATTATTGGTCCAACTTCTTGTTCATAATAACATGGCCCTAAATAGTTTTGCAGGAATAGTTGGGATATCTAAGCACGCTAAAACTTTATTTAATTATGTACAACGGAGGCTAGCATTAAAAGCACCTGTAATATAATTATGATACATTTTTTAATTTAGTACATATTTTCTTGGTATATAAATAAAATTTATACACTACACCTAACATATATAGAAGTGTGTGTGCAAAATTCATCGCGAAACTGCTCTCAGACCAGCAAAAAAACCTTCGATTAGAAATCGCTCAGAACAATTTGGAAATGATTAATAGTGATGAAAACTTTCTTAAAAAGGTTATTACTGGTGATGAGTCATGGGTTTATGGTTATGATCCTGAAACAAAACAACAATCTTCGCAGTGGAAGCTTCCATCTGAGCCTCGGCCGAAAAAAGCTCGTCAAAGTCGAAGCAACATCAAGTCAATGTTGATTGTTTTTTCGATTATGAGGGCGTTGTGCATCACGAATATGCCCCTACAGGCCAGACAATCAATAAAGAGTACTACGCTGAAGTTTTGAAAAGATTACGTAATGCAATCAGGAGAAAATGACCGCAACTTTGGGAAATCGGTGACTGGCTTCTTCATCACGACAATGCTCCAGCGCACGCATCAAACCTTGTGCAGCAGTATTTATTGAAACACAGTGTTGCGCAGCTCCGCCAGCCTCCATACAGTCCTGATATAGCTCCCTGCGACTTTTGGCTGTTTCCTCGATTGAGAATGCCGCTTAAAGGACATCGATTCGACAATAAACAGACTGTTAAAACTAATGCGACGAATGCACTAAAGGCGATGCCGAAGTCTGACTTTCAAGAGTGCTTTAATAAGTGGAAACATCGATATGAGCGTCTTGTTCAATCAAATGGGGACTACTTTGAAGGATGCCACCCCCCGGATGACGAAGAATAAATCAAGCGCCGAGAAATCGAGGTAGGTCGGATACTTTTGGGACAGACCTCGTATACGAATTTTCGTTTGTAGTGAGGTTATGCCACACAGCTTGTGTCTTTGTTAACCGCTCTATCCGTTTTCTCTTGAGCGGCAACTCGGACTTTTTAATAAAACGCCCTTTATGCCGTAATTGATTTTCCATTATACTTTTAATGAAAGAATCTCTTCTATGCAGGTAAAAAATTAGATTTATATATGTACTACTCGAGTAAAAATGATTTTATATACAATTATATATGGTTATATATGGTTATATACAATAATCATATATGATTATATATGATTATATATAGTTGTATACAGTTATATATAGATTAAGTTTATATACAATTGTATATGAATATATGTATATTAATCTATAGTTATATATAAGCATATATGACTATATACAAGTTGAAATTCATGAATCGTGAAGATTTTATATATAACTATATATATGTATATATAACTGTATATGATTGTATATTAATTTATATAACTGTATATGTTTATATATAAACTGTTAGATATAAGTATATATAATTACAGAGAATTATATATAAAAGTTTATTTACAATTGCAGTAGGTTTGATGAACTGTATATATAAATATATATGATTATATACATTAGTATACAGGTACATATAAAACATGTTTTTTTTAAGATGGGTTTTTATATAGTTATATACGATTATATATATTTACATATAAATCCATATTGAATTTTCAAGTGTACTTAAACTATTTTTTTTAATACATAAACGATCGAAGTAGGAGTCCAGGTCGTTATGGTGAGCGATGCAGAGGTTTAGGTAGTGCGCTCCGTAGTTTTTGGTGTCTAGATGTAGGTGCAGGTCAGACAACTAGAGTATCGCGACCTCGTTATCGACCGTCATAATTACTTTGGCACCTTCTTCGAGAAGTATGTGCATATAGACATAAAAAGCTACGAAGCGCGTTACCTAGACTCGTTATCAGCAACCAAATCTACTGGACGCCTCCTTCGACGAGTTCATATATGTAGGCATTAAAAACTACAAAGCGCACTACCTAGACCTTGTCATCGGCTATTATAACCACTTAATAGACGTCATCTCCAACCAGCACCTACATCTATATACAACCAGTACGTATATGTAGATATAAAAAACTATGGAGTGTATTATCTAGATCTAGTCATCGGCCACCATAACTACCTGGACACCTTCTTCGTCCAGTACGTATATGTAGACATCAAAAACTATACAGCGCATTATCTAGTCCTCGTCATCGGACACCATAACCACATGGACACCGTCTCCGACCAGTAGTTATAGCTAGACACCAAAATCTACGGAACACACTACCTGAACCTCATTATCAGCCACCATAACCATCAAGACTAAACGCGTTACGTTCAGACCCGTCTTTCAACCGTGCCTGAACTTTGACTGTACAACAATATATTACTTTTTACTACCCTGGTAAAAATTTATCCCGTCCATTTTATAGTTCTATGTAGAATAATCTCGCACTGTGTATATCTATGTAGGCAAACTAGATAGTTACTATAAAGGCGTGTAACGGTCGTCCCTTCTAGTTTCCCATATTATTTTCCCCGATAAAACTAGATAAGCAAAATTATGACAATAACAACCACTTAAAGGTTATGTTTTAAGAAACATAAGAATAATCTATTATGCTTCCCTGGTAGAAATCTTATCGTGGCGCCCACATTCGCTATAACGGCCTATAGGCAAACTAGATAGTACTAGACTGTACAAAACTCGATAAATCCACACAGATCTACATAGTTTTCTCAATAATAATATGTACGTATAAAATCTGTGAGGTTATATATTATTTATTGAACAGAACTTTTATTGTAAAAATAAATGTTAAAAAAAGTTTAACATGCAAGTTTTCAATTATAATAATAAGATCTATAGTTCTATTCATACTATTTACATATAAAAGTAGTCAAAAGCATATCTAACCTAAGAAATGAAAATTTAGAAATCATGTTCCTTGCACATGAAAAACAGTGATCACAAAATAATGTTATTGATTGATGTAGTTGTTTCTTGAAAAGTAATATATAAGTAATAATAATATCATATGTACAAATAGGTATTTTATGACATGCTTCATTTAAAAACTAGAATTTTAATTTCAGAACTACAAATAATTTTCTATCCATATGTGAGTTCTTATAATACATAAACTGCTCATCCGTGACAACATTTTCAAAGACAAACATATTAGTCGAACACATGTAGACGATAATTTTCTTTATAAGTAACAAATTACTATTTCTTAACTGGCCATAGATGTCAAATGAAAGTGTTTGATTATAAATTAATCACCATAGGAAATACAAAAATAGAACATATATATAATTACTCAAATACATTATTTCTTTTTAAAAATAGAAAATTAATCAGTTGATAATAAATGTGTGTGAAAATAGTTTTCCTTACATAAACCATGCAGGTTTTGAAACCAAGCCTGTATTTAAGATGGAACATAATCAAATGTAAGGAAACTAATTTTACATAAACAAAATAAATATATGCACTAATACTTCGTATAGTTATTTGGATATTCAGATTAGTTTCTTATTTTGATTGTTTAATATATATGTATAACATAATATTGTTATCGAGTTCTTAATACAAAAACTCGATGCATCTAAAATTTAATAACCTTACTAGAGGTGGTTTACATTTACTTACATTGGTAGTAGGTGAACAATAACATGTAAATACCTTTAAATCAAAATAATACATAATAAGCATAATAGATTATGCTTCTGTTTCTTAAAACATAACCTTTAAGTGGTTGTTATTGTCATAATTTTGCTTATCTAGTGTTATCGGGGCAAATAATATGGGAAACTAGAAGGGTCGACCGTTACACGCCTTTATAGTAACTATCTATAGTTTTACTACATAGATCTATACAGCGCGAGATTATTCTACATAAAGTATAACGCACTTTATTTACGTTTTTCTTACATATTTGCAAGTTAGCTGTTTCACCTTTCAAAATGCGACGTTGCCACATGTATTTGCGCGAGTACTACGCGATTCGACATACCATCTCTTTTACCGTAATTGGTATATATTTTATTGATTTCAATTATTATGAGGGTAATAAAAGTATTTAAAAATTATTAAATGATGTTATGTAAACGCTTTTACTATTATTTAAACTTTTTCTTTTTCAACTCTCAGTTGACTTGCCTAGATGGAAAACAACTACCTTACACCAACAAATTTTGATAAAAAAGTTTTAAAAAATGTTCAAATCTAATATATGTAATATAAATTTTTTAAATAAGAATAATGTAATTTGATATCAATTTTTATAAGAATTTTTTTTAATAAAACTGCATGTAAATCAATTGATTATGGGGAAGGTATGGGGAAAGTTAATAGTATGACCTAGATACAACCCTAGTACTCGACGTTGATTGGTTCATTAGTTATTTATGGTGCCACAAACTAGCTAGTTTCGAATTTCACAGTGCCGAGAGGATCTACCTTACAAGCATTTATTGCTTTACTCTGATATTCTTATAAATTATATTACTTAGAAATTTATCAATAATCATTGTTTAAACTTTCAATTATTCATCCATTTCTTGATTGTTAAAAAACTAAAGCTAAAACCAGACATTTAACAAATCATAAAGTATAAGCTTTGTTACTAATGTTCACTGTGTTCACAACATATGTACACTGTGATTTGGAAAAGATTGGACATGTAAAACAAAACCTTAACAATTTTTTAAGCAGAGCCATTTATTCTTTTATAAAACATCCAGTGGACAAGACGACACATACATACTCGCTTTTTGCAGTATCGAACACATGTCACGACCACGTGTTAGTCACATGCTTAAAGCGGCAAGCGTGTCGCGCGTATACAGCGTTGCGAGCATAACAAACACGGACAATAAAATTGAATTAGCCGCTTCAGTTGCGGAGGGCATGAGACTTTCCAGTTGGTTCTCGATCATTTTTTTCGAAAAGCAGAAGCCAAAGCACGCGCTTGGTGACTGTAATATTGTCAACAAATGAAGCTGTCTCGCGAGCTATGTTATATTTGTTCAGTCGACGCATTCTGGAGGATTCATTTATTATCAATGTTTCTGTACGGATGTGTATTCAAATTTAGTGAGTCACCGAGAACAACAATTAATTTTCGATTGAAGCCAAATGCAAAAATTGTTTTTTCTAGCTCTGATCGCTGCGCATGCGGTAATAGTTTTAGTAGATGGTTTATGGAACGTAGTGGGTGCCCAGGTAAAAAGGATTTAGACATGATCATATATGATCAGATATGACTATATATGATAGCATAATATAGAAACATAGGATAATATATGTCCAAATGTGATCATATCAAATTATATATAATGAAATATGCTCATATATGTAATTATGTGTGGCCATATGTGTTTTCATCCGAAATCCGATAACATATTTTTATATATAATAATATACGAATATACATAATTCCATATAATAACACTTCGTAATATCTTATCACACATGTTTTTATATGCTCGAAAATTCCAAATTCATTACCAATGGTATATGATTTTATGTGAAAATATATGGCAATATATTATTATATGCTATCATATATGAGTTTATATGAACGTAATAATTTAAAATTTTTTGTTATATATAAGTATACTAGCTGTACCCTGCGGCTTCGCTTGCATAAATATTTTAGTGAATCATTAACCTATGTTTATCTAAACACTAACGAATAAAGACGTACGTGTACAAAATGTATATGTATGCACATGTATATGTATCCGGGTGATTCTCTGGAGATATTGAGATAAATTTATTTTTTTTATTTCTTCGGTAAAAATGTTCCTCTTCATATGTATCCTTTCCTTTTCTAATGATGAATATCTAGTCATATGCGAGTGTAAATTTAATTAGGAAGTCAGGACCCGATCGGGATCCCTAGTATCCTCACCGGATCTAATCAGTATTCTGACCGGGTCCTGATCACGATTGTAACGCTTGGATAGTCGAAACCTGGTCGGCCACCATTAATTGGAGTTCTCCCTATCAGTTAACCAAAAGTTCCCCAATAGAGATTTACCTGTTTTCAGACGTTATGATTTTATTATTGTTCGTTCGTTACATCATTAAGCATTAAATTAGTTTAACTTATTAAGCCTATATGTATAATATCATATGTTTTATTATTTACATTCTTCAGAAACATGTTTTTATTCTAGATTACATGTTGTATGTCGTGAATTTTGTTTCCAACTAAGTGTCAAAAAATAATCTATTTTAGGTATATTACCTTAAATGTGTATTTCATTTTAAAATTAAAAAAAGTTAGATAGACGTAAATGTGAAAAATTAGAGCAGTGTTTTTAAAAATTGACGTATTCGTTGCACAATACTGAGCTAATGCGAATGCAGAAGTTATTACAATTAGATTACAATTTATTTAAGTTTTAAAAATCAATATAAAGACCCGAGTAAACCCTGGTAGAAAATTAATCTAGAACTATGTAGATCTATCTAGTTTGCCTTGGAAATAATCGAGGGCCTCGATAAAACTAGATAATTTTCTACCAGGGAAAGAATCTTATATATCTTATATATAAACATATATAAGTAACTTATATACAATTGTATATAGAATAACGTTATATATAATCATATATGATTATATATAAGTATATGGGGTAGTAGTCGGCCACCCTCCATAGTCGGCCACTTTGGCTATTTTCTTTTAAAAAATAAACCCATAGACAAAATATCGCTAGATTAATAATTTTTTAATGATCTTTGTAATTTAAACATTTAATTCTGATGTTAAAACAGTTTATGAACCATTAAATAATATTTTTTTTCGATATATCTTTGTCGATATGTGCTTATAGGTGGCCGACTACTAGAATTTTTTTAATTTTTGACGAATTTGAGTTGTCAGTCGGGCTTGGTCGGTAACCCATGTCCAAAGCCACTTTTAATTGTAATGATCATTACGATTAATTAATATTTAATTTCATTCATTTAATATTTATTCAATATTCTATAGCTAAACTTAAATCATAGAATTATTAAAAAGAATAAACAATGTTTTTAAAGCGCGATGTATTGCCTTAAATTGTCCTGGCCGACTACTAGCGATCAAGCCGTCGAGTACTAGATGCTGGTGGCCGATTACTAGCGCTTTCGTCATATTTTATTAAAACACATATTATAATAATCCCGTAAATATTTTAAGCAAAAATAAACATTTTATCAACAACTAGAATACATTTAACGTGTAATAGAACCGGATATTTATAAACAAAGATGTTTCTGAATTTTTTGCAATAGCTTAAATACAAGTTATCCTTAGATGGCCGACTACTAGTGCCCTATACTTGTATATACATTTTAAATTCAATAAATTAATAATATAATAATTAATTTATGCAAATTTAATATAAAAAATAGTTTTTATTGGAGATTAGCAATGTTTTATGTATTTCTTATTACAAAAAACTATTAAAAGAAATAAATATTACCTCGCGTGGGATTTGAACCTAAAATCTTTGAGTTATGAAGCCATTACCATAACCATTACCCCAACAGCTCTTGTTGTAAACCCGAATAGAAATTCACTTCAGGCAGTAATTAGATCCTTATCAGGTGCCTGAGAAGTCAGCTAAAGTCATGATCAGGAATATGTACAGGACCTTATAAGGTATGTAATGGCGTACTTATCAGGCCGCCTGAGCAACAACGAAATAGGCAGCAAACATACACGACAGCTATTGATGCACAATATATGCTATATAAAATAAGATTATTGAGGTTTGATTGTTTGAACTTTATTTAGAAATGATAATCTAGAACTAAAAAGAAATTAAAAAATGTTCATTAACTGTAATTATTCGAGTTCTTAAAATTAAGGTAAGAAAGTTGTGACCAAAATTCAAATTGATCTTAATTGTCAACCTTGATTTTGAATCTACTTACTTTTGTTTCATACAAATACTATTTGGAAACAAACATAAAAGATATATAGATCAACTAAAAAGTGATATATTGTATTATTTTATTTTGAATTTAATATACTTTTTTTGTTACATTATACTTTGAAATTAAACATTATAAAACTCTAATACAGTTTATAGGTATATCAATGATGCAGTGCCAAGTGCTTTGAATACAGATCTGTGTTTAAGACGTTGCAATCTACATTTTAATTTTGTATATATTAGATTGTAAAAAATACAGTGTTTGTTTGTTTCTATATTACAGCCCTTGATAAGGGACGTTAACAAATACGTCCGACACGTTGGGTGCAACAAATACATTTACTCGTAGCAATCCATAGTCTACAATTATTTAAATAGTGTATCTTGATCAAATAAAAATGTAATGAAGGAATGTATCAAATTGAGTAAATTGATCAAATAAAAAAATAAATTGTTGTAATTAAAAAAAAAATATTGTCTTACAACGCCTCTCTCAATACTTCTAATGTTTCTAATACGAGTTTCTTTATTCTATGGCAGATCGTTTGCAGCTGTGTTTTGCTGCTTGCTCGATTATTGGTCCAACTTCTTGTTCTTAATAACATGGCCCTAAATAGTTTTGCAGGAATAGTTGGGATATCTAAGTACGCTAAAACTTTATTGAATTATGTACAACGGAGGCTAGCATTAAAAGCACCTGTAATATAATTATGATACATTTTTTAATTTAGTACATATTTTCTTGGTATATAAATAAAATTTATACACTACACCTAACAGCAGCTTCAATGACGTATTCGTCAACAGATGGCGTCAGTACCTTTGGAATAGAGAGTAGCTCCGTCGGCACGTTTAGAGCTTCGCTTCGAGCGCACATTTTGTGCAGTGTTATTATTTGATAATTAAATGTTACAAAAGTGGTGAATTGTCTAGACTTAAGAATTGGTATACAAGCCCTGAGAGTGTATTGCATAGAATATTTCAATAGTGGTGCATTGCTTATAAAAGAAGCTGGAATATATTACTGAACCTCGAAAAACGAGGTATATAGAATCGAATACATCCCAGCATTTTTTATCAAGAAACCACGCAGGCATGATGCTATATACTCTGAGGATATATATAGGAAGTTCTAAGTCTAAGCAATGCACCACTATTGAAATATTCTAGACAATTCACAAGTTTTGTAACATTTAATTATCAAATAATAACACTGCACAAAATGTGCACTCGAAGCGAAGCTCTAAACGTGCCGACGGAGCTACTCTCCATTCCAAAGGTACTGGCGCCATCTGTTGACGAATACGTCATTGAAGCTGCTGTTCCTCGGTCCGGCGTTCCGACGTTCCAACGTCTCTGTTTCTCTCTTCAAGTTAGCCGAGGTTAATTTATATAACCTCGGCTCGTACCTAGGCTCTCACCTCGGCTCTCACCTCGGCTCTGAGAGTGCGTTCACAGTGACGTAATTGCCATGAGTAGTCCAGTAATGTTAAAAAATACAAAATACTGAAAGGATGATTAAAATATTAACTCAAGGGTCGATCGAGGCTATAACCTATTAACGAAAGGATCGCCCGAGATCATAGTTAGAAGCCCACCCGATGTTCGACCGAGACTCACGCTCACCCGCGAGGATCACCCGTGGGTTAGTCGAAGCTCACCCGATATTAAACTGAGGCTCGACCGAGGTATTAGCCGAGGTAATAACGCGGTAATAGCCGCGTTTCTTACAGCGACAATAGCCGAGGTTCTTACCGCGATAATATACGCGTTTCTTACCGCGATAATAGCCGAGGTTCTTAGCAGGGTAATAGCCGAGGTTATTACCGCGATAATAGCCGCGTTTCTTATCTCGGTAAGAGCCGAGGTTCGAGCTGAGGTTATCGCCGAGGTTCGAGCCGAGGTCAGAGGCAAGGTTCGAGCCGAGGTGAGAGCCGAGGTAAGAGCCGAGGTGAGACCCTAGGTACGAGCCGAGGTGAGAGCTGAGGTGAGAGCCGAGGTGAGAGCCTAGGTACGAGCCGAGGTTATATAAATTAACCTCGGCTAACTTCAAGAGAGAAACAGAGGCGTCGGAACGCCGGGCCGCGGAACAGCAGCAACACAAGTTGTTGAACTTGCCTTGTAAATTTGAGTGCACTCTTACAAAATGTTATGTTAATATTTTTGCAACTCACTGTTGACGAAGATGTTACATATAACATACTGAAAATTTCTAAATTACGCTAGTTTAATTGAAAGAATACTTACAAATATTTTATCAATAAAACTCTAGCTAAGCTATTTCAAGTGACTAAAATAAATTCTAAAAAAAAATTCTTTTGATAATAGAAGTAAATTTGCTAGAGTTAAAAAAAGATGTATATTCTCTTTCTACCATACGAGTACAACTTATTTACCCATTTTCAGTTACTATCATCGTATAATTTATAAGGTACGTAAGATGTTAGATCTGGGGACCGACTAATAACTCTTTCGATAACGGCAGTAAACTCTTATAAGAAAAATTATAAAGTGTGAATTCTCTATTAAGAAATTAAATTCAACTATAAGTTGCATAGTTAATTGAAGTATTATAGAAATTGAGATTCATCTCAATTGTGAACCTTAATTTTGATTCTATTTACTTTTATTTCTTAAATTTCTTTTTTTTTAAGAACATAAACAAACATATACTTCATCTAAACAGTGCCTTATATAGTTTTTTGTTATACTTTGTTATGGATAGAAATATCATGTGCTAAAGAAGCATGAAGTACGTACGAAGCGCGCGTATAAAATGTAATTTATACGTATGATTTATTTGATTGAGTGCATAGCGACGGTTCCTCCGCAGCTTGTTTCTCGACTCGCGCGAATCTGCATGTGCGATTCATTGGGTTCAGGCCCTTAGTTAGGGGCGACTTTGTGGTCGCCCTGAGACTATCATTGACCTCGTAGGAAGCTTGTCTCCGCAGTGAAGGTCACTTTAGCATGGGAAAGCCTAAAGGCTGACCTGTGGCTGTCAGGCTATAGAGATAGAAGCCGTGGGAAGCATCGCGCCGCATGCTTATGCTCTTGTCTATGTTTTTCATATTATTTGGAAGTGAGGCGCGCACTCGGGTTACTTCGTACTTCTTCGGCAGTCGTTGGTAGGGCCATGTGCGTTGCAGCGCCGATTGCAGCAGCGGGCCGATCGACACGAGGGTGCCGCCGAGAGAGTGACTGAGAGAGTGTCACTTCACTTCACTCTAGCCCTCTGCTATAGTAGCTTTACATTTTTATATTACGCGATAGTTTTGCTAGCTAATTAGAAGATTTCGTTATATATTTTCATATTTTATATTGTGATTATTTCGGCAATAGTTAGGTTAAATTAAGGGGGTGTGAGCGAAAAGTAATTTTAAACTTTAAGACCCAAATCTATTTTGTAATTGTTAATAAAGATTATTTGAAACCAGAGACAAATTTTCAGTATAGGTTGCTTTGCATTTCGAAAAGATATTTAATTCTATACTTCGCCCGTTTAGCCCGTTTAATATGCAGAAAACGCATTTTTCGCGTTTGAAATAAAAAATTCATGCATTTGTAGGAAAGTTTTCTAGATTATTAAAGTATCAAATTAATCTTTAGCTTTCCAATTTTATGTGCATACAATACAAAAATAGGGTTGCCTGGCGTTTTAGAGAGATATTTATAGAATAACGCAAAAAAGTACTGAAAACAGAGAAACACCTTAGAGGTTAGAGTCCAATCAAGGTCTATATTGATCTTTTCAGAAAGAAATAAGATAAATATGCGTTTGATATAAATATGAATATTCAAAGTTTTTTAAATATTTAATTTGTTAACATGATACATTGTCATAAACTTCTCTATTGAATAACGTTTTTTCATAAGTTACTGTTTTGACTAGTATGCCGCTCGGACCTCCTTAAGACGTTTATTGTAGCTCTTTAAGAGTTTTATTATTTTAATATATTTAATCATAATTTTAATTGTTTGTGTTAATCTTATTTAATATAAACCCATCCTACTTTATCCCAGAAATAACAGTCTTCTTTAATTTTTAAGCTAGTTATTATTAATAAAATAATTTACTTTAATCTACTATTTTATATATAAAACTTTGAAACTGAATATTATGAAACTTCAATAATGTATATGTATCAATAATGAAGTGCCGAGTGCTTTGAAATAACTAAAATTATATGTTACATATAACAAACTAGTTAAGTTATTTTAATAGTGATTGAAATTAAATCCAGCAACATTTTCTTTCGATCAGACAAATAAATATGCTAGAGTTAACAAATATATATATTCTCTTTCTACTAAGTATAACTTACTCACCCATTTTTAGCTTGTATCTTGATATAGTTTAGAAGATACATAGTATTTGGTTACTGTTCAAAAACAATATTCTTATAAGTGATTCTTTCAAAGATAAAGAACTTAATCAATATAATTTAATTGAATAAGCAAACAGGTAACCGGTTATTTAATCTGAATAGAGAATCTGCACCTCGTACTATTACTTACAGGATAAAAAAAAATAGTAGTCGATGCTCAGATCTAACATGTTATGTATCTTCTAAACAACTTTAAAATGATTGTAACTAAAAATAGATAAGTAAATAACAGTCGTATTTCTCTAATTGAAAGAAAATTTAGTTGGATTTTATTTGAGTTAATGTAAAAATACATTAGCTAGAGTTTTAAAATTCAAATATTTTTAAGTAACCCCTTATTTCATAATATATTAACTTTCATATCATCATGTGAGATTAAACTGTAGTAAAAAATGTTTGTTTTTATGACATATATCTACGCATACAACCTCCTTAAATAGCTTTAAGAGTCAAGAAGGATATATGTCACTTTTTAGATTATCTATATTTTTTTCGTCTATTTCAGAGTTTAGTTATAAAACTATGAAAGTTGTATATTACAATCAAAATTAACATTCACAATTGAAATGAATTCGAATTTCTTTCACAACATGATTCTAACCTCTATTTTAAGGACTAAAAAATTATTTTAATAAACATTGTGAAGGTTTTTTTTCAAGTCTATTATAATTTCTGAATAAAGTTCAAACTATATCAACTCTCAATAATCTTGTTACTTACTGTTTATTGTGTATGAAAATTTGTATTCGTTTGCTGTTTATTTTGTTATTGTTCAGGTACCCTGACTATCGCCTAACCATTCCCTGATGTTAGACTGCAGCCTTGCAAGGCCCTAACCTGTGTGCCATTACATACCTCATAAGGACCTTGGCAGGCACCCTGATAAGAGCCACATAAGTTGCTCAGGCGGTCTGAACTCAATTTCTACTCGGGAAAGTAGTATCCGAAGTGTATTATAAGGTATATTGGTAGGAAACTCATATCAATTATATATAAATGGACTTAGAAAATTTTACTTCACAAAAGTAAAATAGAGTTGGTAGAAAAATATAATATATTGTTGTATAGTAGAAGTTCAGGCACTGTTAAAAGACGAGACTGAGCGTAGCGCGCTTAGTCTTGTTGGTTATGGTGGCCGATGACGAGGTCTAGATAATGCGCTCCGTAGTTCTTGATGTCTACATATACGTACTGGTCGAAGAAGGTGTCCAGGTGGTTATGGTGGCCGATGACGAGATTTAGGTGACGCGTTCACTAGTATTTGGTATATAGATGTAGGTACAGGTTGGAGATGGCGTCTATTAGATGGTTATAATAGCCTATGACGAGGTCTAGGTAGTGCACTTTGTAGTTTTTAATGTATATATATATTAATTCGTTGGAGGAGGCGTCCAGGTGATTTGGTTGTTGATGACGAGTCTAGGTAGCGCGCTCAGTAGCTTTTAGTATCTATATGAACATACTTCTCGAAGAAGGCGTCGAAGTAATTATGGCGGTCGATGACGAGGTCGCGATACTCTAGATGTCTGACCTGTACCTACGTCTATAGTTATATAAATTAATATATAATCATATACAATTATATATAAATATATATATAGTTATATATAAAATCTTCACGATTCATGAATTTCAACTTGTATATAGTTATATATGCTTATATATAACTATATATTATTATATATATTCATATACAATTGTATATAATCTTAATCCATATATGATTTTTATATATATCCATATATAACGATATATAATTATATATAAAATTATTTTTACTCGGGAAAGTATATTATTCTGACTTCTTAAAAATTTGACATTCTTTTTGTGCATAATTCTTGTAACGTAATTATATACTAGCAAAATATCCCTCTTTTGCTCTCGTTCGTTCGGGTTAATATTCTTATGTGAATGAATATGCAAAGAATTTTTAGAAACAAAAGGCTCTAGCATCTACCTATATAAAATATTTGGTATGTCTCTAAGGGCACCTTTGTAGACGAATTATATATATTTCCCTTCAATATATAAGATTTAGAGTGTCTCATACACTCTTCAATCAAAAATGCTTAAATAGATTTCCCCCTTCTTTTTTGTTTTAAATATCGTGGATTAACAATTTTCAATAATCATATTTAAAGTGTCTCATACACTGTTCAATCGAAAAGGTTTATATATTCTCCCCTTTTTCGTACATGTATTGTCGAATAACAGTTTTTGATGATCATATTTGAAGTGTCTCATAAACTTTTATTAAAAAAAATCTCTAAAAGTGTTAAAATCTCAAAGCAATAGTATAAAAAAATTTTCGTGTATTTATAAGACTTTTTCTTGCAAGAAAAAATATTTATCTTAAAAGTAAGTAATTTGTGACTTGAGTCTTAATACATTGAGAGATGAATAACAATTCTTCTCTGAAGGATAATTTGACTTTTTTATATAAAAACAATTAACCAGCGTTTCGGCCTTGAGATAGTCAGGAGGTCACCGTCAGTGCGAAACTGACTATCTCTTTTCCCAGACGCATATATATATATATATATATATATATATATATATATAATACTATTATTATTTATATAATAATGATAAATTAATAACATTGTTTAAGCACAAATTTTGTCCGAATTTCAACAATTATGCAGTTATTCACATTCTTTACAATTATATATATATATATATATATATATATATATATATATATATATATATATATATATATATATATATATATATATATATTATAGAAAGAAATATTGAATGTGTAAAATAAACTGATGTAGTCACATTATTATTATTTTTTATTATTATTATTTATACACGAGACGAGCGCTTTTACATGTTTGTTCTTATTTTTTTAACTTTGCATATTTTTAGTAGGGCTGTCACGTCCTCTAACATATCGGGATCATGCTCGATCAACGCGTTTCAGCTATCTAAGTCGTATGCTTTAGTCGGATGACCCATACCGCCCCTAAGATTATTTAATGTTTAAAATTTTTAAGGAATTTTTCACGATACTGAATAAGAGAAAAACTATTAACTACGAAGAATTTTTTAATATGAACAGAATAGTAAACACGGAAAAAAATACTTTGTTATTTTAATAAAGTCACTTGGTAAAATACGCACTAATTATTTTTTTTATTATACTTATACCAAGTAATTTGTTGTTTCTATAAGTGATAAGTTAATTTTACTAACCCATTTGTTAAATTAATAAATTACAAAGTGACTTTGTTAAATTAACAAAGCATTTTCTTCCGCGTATAATAAAAATTGTTTACTATCATATCGTTGCTTACTACGAAGATTAGCACAATTCAAAAGAGGTCTATTTTAATTTGGAATTTCTAGAGCACAAGAGTAAAATAAATTCATCCAGGTCCTAAATATATACTTGATGTATCATACGGATAGAACAAGTTCACGGGGATCTAGATACATTTATATTATTCAGGGGCATTAGAAATTAAGATTTAAAACATACCTTTTTTGAATTATGTAAGGCTTCGTAGAAAGCGACGATATATAGTCAATGTATGATGAGCATTGGATCTTACTAGTTCCCAGAATAGTATTTAATCAAAAAAGCATAACTAAAGTTATACAGTTATTTGGCGCATCTCCTCAATTTTTATATTTCTTTAGATTTAAAGCTTCTCTATGGTTTTTTTGAGCATTCTTTAGCTTTGTGGAAGATGTCTGTTTCGAAAAGACAACGCAATTTCTTATATATCACAGTTCTTGACTACGCGCATAATTAAAAAGACCTATATCTTCGGTATTTTTTAAATACGCTAAATTAATAAATTAGCACAATGATGGCTCAATTATAGAAATTTTTTATCTTATATGCCCTCCTTCAACGTACAAACGTTTTATGACAAAAATAACTTTTTTATGCTATTAAACTTTTTTTGCGGCAATTTAAATTTTCGATGCACCCTAATATATATATATATATATATATATATATATATATATATATATATATATATATATATATATATATATATATATATATATATATATATATATATATATATATATATATATATATATATATATATATATATATATATATATATATATATAATATATACATATATACTGTAAGGTACACGAATCGAAAAGAAATTACATGAGCTTTACGAATATATATATACATTTTTGACACATCAAAGGTATAAAATGACAAAAATATTTGTTTCCAATATTTACAAATTTTATAAATTCAAAATTGTATTTCTTCAACAAAAACAAGTTTAGAGTAACTGTAAGATACACCAATTAAAATTAAATTACGTGAACTTTGCGAATATATGCATATTTTTGACACATGAAATGTAAAAAATTACAACAATATTTTTTCTAATTTTTACAAATTTCATAAATTAAAAAATGATTATTCCTCAACAGAAACGAACTTTAAATATCTTGTAAGATACACCAATAGAAAGGAAATTACGTCTACATGACGAATTTAAGCATTTTTCTACATATCCAGCGCATAAAACAATAAAGAAATTATTTTTGATTTTAAAAATTGTGTTAAATTAAAATTTTTTTTAATAAGAATTATTTTGCTACTTTCTAGCTCTAAAATATAATCAGTTCTATGTTGGGTCATATCTGATATCCCTGTGAAATTTTAGCCCGAAATACAGTGTTCTTTAAAAGTTATGGTGACCGCAAAATTTTACCACATACATACACACACACACACATATACACATACACATACACACACATACACACACGCACACCGACCCGCCCACACCCACGCATGCATACGCATCCCATAAAATGTGTATAACATGTTTTTTTTAAACATCAGAAAGCGTTCTCTTTGAGGAAGTAAAATGTGGTTTTCAGTGAATATAATTAATAGTATCTAAATAGATAAGAATATTTACTTGTAAGGAAAAAACATGCAATCTCTCAATGTAAAACGCATATTTATGGCAAAAGTACTATCGTGGTTTGTTTAAATGTAAACCTATTTACGTCAGTTTGCGTTATTAATTTTACCAGCCAATTAAGATCTTTACCGAAGTTTTGTTGTTGCAATTCATACACGAGCCTTAGCACTTGTGAAGTGATAATAAAATGTTTCAATGTTTTGTATATTTTCATAGGAACCCAATCAATTAGCTGTGTGCAGTGTGACTGAAATTTTATTTTTGTATTGTTCTTTAATACCTAAAAATATATCTGCAAAAACTTATCGTTTCTTTGGAAACTTAATCTTTATAATTGTAAGAATGTTCTTAAACCTATCAGATGTCATAACTTGACGTTTTAATATATTAGTTCGCATTCAAGTAACACAATTTACATTATATAATATTGTAATATATAATATATAATACACAAAGAGAAAGCTTTGCATTACAATAAGCTATTTAAAAAATGGTGACTCTGTATATGCGTATGTTTGTGTATAAATGTATCCACCATAACTCTTCAAGGGAAGTATATAACGCGCTGAAATTTTACAGGCATATTACATGTATTTGAACTTAGAACTGATTAGATTTTAGAGCTGAATAGATAATATTAAACTCATTTATTAGCCAAAATATTAATTTTTAAAAAATTTTAAAATCGAAAAACAATTTTTTAGTTCTTTTATATGTTGAACTTATCAAAAATATGTACATTTTCATAAAGTTGGCATAATTTTCATTCGATTGATATATCTTATAATAACTTTAAAGTTATTCTTGTAAAATAATAACATAATATTAGTTTTAAAAAAAATTTTAAATCAGAAAATTTTTCCTGTCTCTTAATACTTTAATTTTTTTACTGATAATACCTAAACGATTGTATCTAATGAATTAATTATAGCATTAATTTAGTAATTGCTAATTTTCATTATAAGATTCCTTAAATCGATTGATTAGACAGTTAGCAGTGGTTTTCTTCTCGAAACTAATTTTTTTTAACTTTAAAAAGTGACTTGTTCCTAAGGTTTTAGTGAGTCTTTTTGAAACTTTCAAGATATATCGGCATATGTTTTGAAAAAAAGTTATCACTTTCGAAGTAACTACACCACTATTGTTACTGCTCGAAGCAGATTTCACGCGAGATGGTGATATAATTATTAAACACACTTTTTCATTGAATTAATTTTATTATATAGCGAAAAATTGAAAACAACTATCTTGTGACGTGTATTAAACCTAGAGAGAGTATTAGACTAAATTATTTTCTTCCTAAGGCCTTATACTCAGTGAGGAGCGGGCATGACTCTCGGCGACATATATATAGATATACTTTTACACATGCAGAAGACGCGACTAGGCGCGTCTAGATGTCTCCCCGTTTCATCACTGAGAATAAGCCCTAACTGAATTGTAATAGGGACCGTCTAGGGAGGAACGCGTCAAAGGGCAAGATGGAGGGGAAAACTGGAGCGGAAGCTGAGTTGAGCGTACGTTATTCAAATAGTTTAGAGTAAAACTCTGTTTCACCGACAATTCGAAGGATTATGAATAATATACAATTGAGTAAATAAATTAAAGTAGTCATCCCTTTTTTTAAAAGTTTTTCCAAGACTCTCAAAAAATTATTAATCATATTTGATGTACATACAATATTTAAATCCGATAATAAACTAAACAAGTTCATAAGACTGAGCAAAGATAAAATCGAAAATAAAAACAAAAGTAATTTAGTATATAAAATCAAATGTCTGGATTGAGATGCAGTGTATATTGGTCAACCCAAAAGGATGCTTGACGTACGTGTCACAGAACACTTCAAGGATATCGACAAACGAGATCAAACAAAATTAAATGTTTTATCAGAACATAGGATAAATGAAAAACATAATTTTGATTGGAACAATGTCGAAATTCTAGATTTTGAACCCAATTTACAAAAGAGATTGTTATCAGAGATGTTTCATACACATCTGAATCCTAAAAATATCAATAAAAGGGAAGATACTAATAAACTTCAATATACATATAAAAATTTAATTTCGTACATTAAAAAACTTTAAAAAATATTATAATAAAATTTTTTCTAAAAATAATAATAAATGATCATAGATTTTTTATATTTTTAGTTATAATATGCATTAGTGTAAAGATGCTATAAAATATATAATAATACAATAAAATATATAATTTCAAATACACATGTCTAGTAGACTTAAAGCGCTAGATTTATTAAGTGTACAATTCTTTCTACCATTTTTAGTTACCATATGCAATATTGTAAAGATTAAAAATTTCGATAATTCATATTATTGCAACTTCACACGTTACTGCACATATCTAGTAGGCTTCAAAGCGCTAGATAATAATAACTACCTTCAACACTAATTAGCAGCTCAACTGAATTCGGAATAGTAGTTTAAAATACTATAAAATATGTCATAATACAATAAAATATGTAATTTTAAATACACGTGTCTAGTAGGTTTTAAAGCGCTAGATCTATATAGTGTACAATTCATGATTCCAATTTTTGTTATTTTATGCAATATTGTAAAGATTAAAAATCGCTATAATTCGTATTATTTCAACGATACACGTACTACACATATTATCTAGTAGGCTTCAAAGCGCTAGATCAACGCTAATCAGCAGCTCAACTGAATTCAGGATATTAGTTAAAATACTACAAAATAAGTTCAAAACAAATTTAAAATACTATAAAATATGTCCAAAACAAGTTTAAAATACTATAAAATATGTACACAATACAATAAAACATGTCTAGTAAACTTTAAAGTGCTATATCTCTAGAGTGTTAAAATTCATTTTAGTTACTATATGCATCGGTGTAAAGATGAAGATCATAATACAAAGTAATTGCAAGAAGTAACAATAATTACCGTCAACACTAATCTGCAGCTCAGCTGAATTAAGGATATCAGTTTAAAATACTATAAAAAAATAAGTTTATAATAGTATAAATTATGTCAAAATAAGTTTAATATACTATAAAAGATATCAATAATAAATTTAAAATTCTATAAAATATGTAAAAATACAATAAAATATGTCTTTTCAACTGCACATGTCTAGTAGGCTATTGTATGAGTATATTGTAAAGATTTTAGTATAGTAGGTTTAAAGCACCAGATATATCCTTTATGCCCTTTTCCCCTTTTTTTACTTACTATTAGCATTAATGTAAAACCCTTTTTGAAATTTTCATATATATTTTTTTTCACCGATAAATTATTATTTTTATTATTTTTATTTATTTTTTTCAATTTTTAGATACTATATTCATCAGTGTAAAACCCCTTTTTCAAATTTTCCTTTTAAAGAATTGATGGGATTTTTATTTTTAAATAATTATAATATAATTGCTACTAAATGGGGTTAGGACTGATTACAGTGCAAGTTGGGTAAATAGGAACCGATAAAACCTATTTCAACTGATTTCTAATATAGTACAGAAATCAATCCTCCTTGAATAATTGAATAATATTGAATAATTATTTAATATTTGGCTTACTTTATATGTTATACATGTATTATGAAGTCTATGTATATACGCATTTTGTTAATATAAAAGCATGAAAAGCGGAAGTATTGGTGGCTACGTGAAATTGTATTTATTCCTATACTGGTTAGTAGTGACAAGGAAACCGCCCGAGGTGTCCGCCTCAGATTTTCCTGAATGTTTGATATGTTGTAGAGGAACGAAAAATAAGAGACACGTATTTTTCAAAAAATAAAGTTTACCCCCGTAAATGTTGTTTTTTTTAAATACCTTAAGTTATAATGAATGTTTTGAAATGAAACAAAATGGAAAATACTTCTCTTTGAATGACGAAACTAGCAAGTATAGTTTGGTCCCCAGGGATGGCAACCCTTACTTTTTATTTCAGAAAAACCTTATTTTTTAAACTATTTTTGTATATAATATTTGCAATAAAATTAATTAATTATTATAAAAATCATTTTTGGACTTAAAATAAAAAATTAAAGTTGACGTGTTTCAGGGTTTTTGCAAATAAAACCGTTATCGGGGTTAAACAACCCCTTAGGCGCAGAATACTTTCGAACCGTTAAAATAAATATTATAAGTTATATAATGCATAATTTATTTTTATTTGGGCTAATTTTTTTTCTATGGGCCCAATTTCCTAAGGGGTGAAACGCACCTCTAAAATTCACCGTCAAAAACGGTTTTTTCTAGATATCCCAAGTTCAGATTAAAATTTGTAAATGAAACAAAATGAAACATATTTCTCTTTGAAATGCACAATCAGTTATTTACTCCTCGATACGTAAATCTGTTTAACCCATTAACGCCGAGGTGATCAGAATTTTTACTAACTTTTCAACGTGTTTATTTATTATGTTATCGGACCAAAAAATAATGCAATACTTCTATTCCTACGCGAAATTTGATGCTCTTTCAGAATCTGAGCTCAAAATTTCGATTAGACACCGAGAAAAAAAATATGGCCGATTTAAACGTGAAAAACGTGAAAATTTTCGAAAAAAATTTTTGATTTTCGAAAATTTCAAAAAATCCAATTTTTGAAAATCAAAAATTGTCTCCAAGAATTCTGAAAAAATTTGAGAGTATTCTTTGACTAATTTTAAGACATTTTTGTTTATGAAATTTTTTTCTAAAGTTTATAGTTTTCAAGAAAACAATAGATGAAGATTTTTATAAAATTTTTTCATTCTTGCCGCCATTTTGTGTTACATTGTTACGGACATGAAAAAAGTAGTAAAATTTGGTTGTTTCTTTTGATACACTGTTGCAAATTTTTTTTTATACATGTGTCTATGATAGAGACTTATAATAGAAAAGGACCTATATATTACTTGCTTTAAAGAGGGAGATTCTTCTTTGTAAGTATGAACCTTACTTGAAAATATAGTTAAAAACTAATAATACGATGTAATAATAAGTAATAAGATGTAATATCTAAATAGGTTTAGCAGAAACCTACTTTTAAACGGGTTTCTCTTTTATTCGTTTGACAAGTTTATGAGAAACTTGCAGTATAAATACAAAAACATATTGTATGAATTAACAGTGCAATCCAATGCCACGAGGGGTATTTGCCCGCGGAGTAGTTGTTTCTTTTGTCTATTACATATAGTAGATTTTTTATTAAAGAGTGTATGAGACACTCTAAACAATTTCGACTACAATTTGCTGTTAGAAGCAATCATTTAAAATTACACCAAAAATCATGAAGATAGATTTTTTCAGTACAAAAGTGACTGCCATAGTCGCAAAATGGCAGAAGTGCAATATTTATGTAAAAAAAATCAAAATAATATGAAATATTGTTAAAAAAATTATTAAAATGCACATTTAAAAAATTTTAAATATATGGACATACAAAAATCTGAAAAGATTCACGAACATTTTACATACCAAAAGTAACATTTTTGCCGAAATAATTGTTTTTGTTCTTCATTTCCCAGAGAAGCATTCATAAGTCCTAAACTCGGACTCAGCTAACGTTCACACAGCCGATATTTCTCCGCTTCTCGGTGCTGGGTTGCGATGTATCCTCTTCCTCGGCCATGTATGCGTGCGTGCGCTTTTAAATACACGAAAAATAAATACTTATAATTAACGTAAATCGATACGTTGATGAATAAAATTTCGTAGATTATCATATCCACAATGCTCCGTGAATAATTACTTCATAAAAACAACGGCATTCTAAAAAATTATTGGAATGAAATTTCGTCAACATTTCATTCCGATAATTTTTTAGGATGCCTTTGATTTTGATGTCTTAAACTTCGTAGATAGGTGTATTACTGCTCAATGAAAGGCAAGCAAGTTTGGGTTTTGTACAAATATAAGTATTTTTATAATTATAAATAATTATTCACTACTCATTCAAAACATAGTTTTAAATTAATCTTCAAAATTTCGTCTTAAAATGTCTTAAACAGTGCCTTTTTTGAAACATCATTTTGTGATCACTTTAAGATTTTAACTTTTTTACGCAGTTTAGTTTATTATACAAATCTTTGATCTTTTAATAAGTATAATAATCCATAAATATTCTATACCTTCATTTACCTAATTTTCCTTATATTATTTCATTGATTATTAAATCCATAATTCTAATAATAAACTAGCTCGCCACTCAGTCTGCAACCTGCGGCCTACAGACCGCGTGGCTCGCCGCTCCGGCGCGGCGCTTCAAAGCGAACAAGCTCACTCTGAAACACCTATGCGTCTTGCATCGCAAGCGATGCGAGACATGCAAAAGGCTACGCTTTTTTCAGATAAGGCACGACTGCCGACGCTCGCGCTTCAAGCTCGCCTCTCGTATTTATTGATCCCTGTTGATTGGAAATATTAAAAAATAAAAAAAAATGTTTTATGGTGTAACATAATTAGTTATTGTTTTTACGATAAAAATTTATGTTATAAAAATATAATAAAAAAAATAAAAATTGCTCAAGATACAGCTAAAAAAAGTTTTTATGCCTTTTTTGCGCTTTAGTTTTTGTTTTTGTTTTTTTTCAATGAACTCGGTTTTAGTAACATATTTGTAAAAAATATTAAATAAAAATAAGTTGTGTTTTCTCGAGATCTACAAGTTTAGTTTGCCGTAGAAAATTTAGTAAGTAAATGAAATATACTCTTATAAAGTGGTTCTATTTGGAATATACCCATCGGATTTGGTTGAAAATAGGACCGTCAGCTTCCAACAATAATACAAGTATCTTCCATAAACTTCAGCCAGTATGGCTAAGACCTTGCCGAGATAATTGATAAATATGATTACATACATGCATACATCCATACATACATTTTAAGGGATGCTCGAAATGGGTTTCTTTTATCCTAAAACATATTATTATGCCATAATTTCTTAATTTCCAAGCTATTACACTTTTTACGATGTCGAAAATATAAGGCTCTCCTTTGGAGCGGTTGTGCTTAAAAATTAAATTATTTAATGTTTAATTTACTTATATTTATAAATCAAAATAACAATCAATCAAGTCTTTATCAGTATCTCAAATAGCGTAATTTAATTGCTAATTCTTAATTTTTAAGTTTTTGCATCAAGTTAATTTAACACATAGTTTTATGCAATCATAATAAAAAAGTGTCTCTTTGTAACTATTATGATGCAAGCGTTAGACCGAACCAATCATTTATGTACAATATTACATCAGGTAATCTACGAAAGGTAAAAGCTGTATACAATGTATCAAAAATTTATATATTTTTTATTAGCACCAATTTAGAAAATTCTAAATCTATTTGAATGTCTACAATACATTAAAATCATGTTTTGAGTTAGTACAATAGAATATAGTAATATTAAATCTGCTTTCATAAAATTATCTATGTCTATTCTGTACATAAATCATCCACTAGCGAAAGCTGAAATTATCTCATTGAATGATGCGAAAAATGGTTAACCAACATTTTTGGTTCATACTGTTATATATTAAAATTAATTTATTGTTGAACCTATAATATAATTTACGAAGAAAAATATAAATGCTGAGTTTCTACTAGACATTAAATACATAAGCAAGTAATCCCATCAAGTAACGTAATTGATTAACACAAAGAGACTGCTAAATTCTTATTTAACCGACTTCATTTGATGTAGATACCAGGCTGTGTTCCAAACTATGCAATTCAACTGATTTAACAGGTATGTAACCGAATGTGTGCCTCCGATGGATGGCGATAGTGATGCGATGTCTTGTGACAAAAAATCGAATAACAAGGAAAATACCGCTGGCAATTCATAGACACTTAGCTTCCTCAAACTAAATAAACTGTTCCAATACGAAAATATTTGTTCTAATAAAATAGTTTTAAATTGCTATAAACTCTTTCTAGTTTATTAATAGCTCAAAAAGACGGGCGTTTATATCATTGATAATCTGTCAAAAGATAAATTTTTACTAAAATTACACATTTAGTTTAAATTACAATTTTCAACGATAAGAATTCTTCGACATCTTCGACTCTGAGAATTTTCGTCTTGAAAGACCTTTAATATTTTCATTAAACATTAAAATTCGTCATTTATAACCAAAGTTACAGTCTTTCAAATTTAAGTATTTCTTTTGAAAACCGCTAAGTTGGTACCACTGTCACCAATTTTTTTTATAAACAAATGCGCTGAAATTTGGCCGTACTTCGTATTTTTATGAGAATACTTTGGCTAAATTCATAGTTTTTATCTGTGATTTCTATCAACAATAGTACAATAAATAAAAAAAAATTTAATCATTTCAAATTGTACATATTTTATTTTATTGAAAATAAATCATGGTAAATTTAAACGCGCTCCCGCAGTGTTCACTATATGTCATCAAGTGAACATACCCAATACTATTCAGTAAAATTAAATATAGTAAAACGCTGTCAATTCATTGGCACTTAGCTTCTTCAAAATTTATAAATTGTTCCAATAAGAAATTCTTTGATATAATAAATTAATTTTAAATTACTATATCTCTTTCTAATTAATATCTCAAAAAAGGTCTGCTTTTTATCATTGATGGTTTGTCCAAAGATATTTTTTTACTAAAATTACAAACCTATAGGAAATAATCTTTACAGAGACACTTGCTATACCAATACATAACCTCAAATATCTCGAAATATATAGGTCGTTGTGATCTGGGCAAATAACTCGTTCAAGAGATATTAAAAAGCTACCAATTTGGTCACGTTTCAGATCAAATGCTGTCGATTTATTCCGGTATTCGTAGCTGACTAAAAAGATGAACCTCAAAAATTTTACAGAATATTAATCTCCATATTCCAAGTCATCTAAATGTTATCCAAAAATTTTCCTTTTTATATTTCACAGATATAACCATTTGACGATTTCGTGAAAAACAAAACAAGGGAAATAGCTTATTCAAAATTTCGGATCGGAAAAAATAGGTAATTGTATGCCCTTTCAAATGCATTAATACCCAATCGATGATATTATTTCTAAGGTATCAAAAAACCCGAAAAACTAAAACTAAAAAATCGATAAACCGTTACAAAAACAAAAACGCATCGAAACACAAAAATAAATATTTTTGAGCCGTGTCCTGTAAAATAAAGAAAAAAGAAATAAGCCCGAAACATTAATTTTCACTGTGTATATTCAGAGTAATGTTGATCCACATCCATACATACACACACTCATATCCATACATATACACACACACACACACACACATATCCATACAGGCATTTTCTAAAAATAGTGTATTTTGATTCCCAGTATCTCAAAATATGTTTCTAACATGTTTATAGCAAAAATTTTTTTTTTACCATCAGATAGCTTAGTATATGAGGAAGCAAAATATAACGTTAAAATATAAAGAAATATACAAGTGCGCTTCATTGTGCATCACTGTTTCTAGTTATTTAAAACACCATATTTATCTAAAAGTATCATTTAAAAACTAGTGGACAAAAACTATTTGAAGAATAAACATTTATTCAGAGCACACTTACGAGTTATTTTCAAATTTTATAAATAAATTGTACAGCCTTTTTCATGAAAGTATAGAGTTCTTCACGTTAAAATTGCAAAGACAAAGGAATTTCATCTCAGCAAAATGTGCAAACGTGTTTTTCCACTCATTGAAAACCCGTTCGGCAAGTGTTCTCATTGATACTTGATTAACGTTAAGTTTACTGAAGCTATGTAACTACTGCTCACTATTCTTTCAAATGCATTTTACTTGTCATGCATTTTGGAAGGTCATATAAAGTAAAGTTGTTTTGTTTTTATTTTTTTCAGATACTTGTTTTACTGTAGTCAATTGATTGATTGCTATATTCTTGTAACATAAAGTGCAACTATCATTGTTATTAGCATATTTACATGTACTTCATTTTTACCGATTACAAATTGACACAGATTACTTTCGATTAAAGGCTAATTATTATTCCTATTTATTAAGTAGGTGGGTCTGTGTTTGCGGACAAAATGGGGCGAAATACTTGCTTTAGAATGTATATCTGTAAAATTATAGTAGATACCTTTTGTTATAAGAAGCATATTAACGTTAAATAGTCGTGTAAAAATATAAACTAGATTTAGACGTTGACGCACGTATGTGCTCGTGTGTATGTGTGTTTTTTTCTTTGAGGTGTCCGTATGCGTCAACTTATGTATGTGTATGTTATTGTGCATGCATAGGTATGAATGGGTGTATATTTATTTTTTACGAGCATGTATGTTTAAATGTGTTTGGGTGTATGCGTAGTTTTAGTAAGCATGGATGTATGTGTGTACACGTCTAAAAAATTAATCCATAGCCAATAAAAGTTATTTGTGTCCCCACATCGCGAAATTGCTTTGGTACTATGCTTTTTCAAAGAAATTTTAATAAAAATTATTAAAACTAAGGAAGAACTACGCAGTATCGCCCATCATGGTTATTTTCCTATCTAATTTTTAATTAATTTTAATTTTTAATTTAATATTTTTTTAACGTTTCGTGTCCCAAAATGTACTTTTTAACATTTATTTTTTTCTTCACAGAAAACAAACAGTCTTATTACCTAAAATTGGACAGGAATACCTGTATATGAAACAAGTATTCAGTAAAAATTACACAGACTTTTATGGTATACTTTTATCGAGTAATAAATGATGGAAATAATGTATCACACAAATACATACTAAGATTGTTGTATAGGTTTTTGGGGTTGCTGATGCGAATCCGCAATCAGATTTGCAAAATTCTATTGTGAGTATTATAGTGCGCACGATAATGCATACTTATACAGTGCAAAGTATGGTTTACTCTATAGTATTTTTGCACTATTGAAGTACACTATAGTATTATAGTGCATTTATTAGGTCGAAAAAAATGACCTCAGTATGAATCGAAACCCCGACCTTTCGGTTTGTAACATAAATAAAACAAACAGAACAATTACCAACTTTTTTATTCTAGTTCTTACATACGTATTCTCAAATTGTCTCTATAAGGTATATAAGATTATAACGACGAATTACGATTAATATAATTATATAATTATATAATTATTATAGCAATAGTTAAACTAATGAATAATTGTTATTGCGAATTATATTGCGAATTACCCCTCAATAATTATTTTCAATCCAATTTACCGCCATTTTGAATTTCGCTAATTTGATGGCGAATTCGTAATTAGCTACCCCAGAAACCCCCGACTGATCATTTTTAGGAAAATTTAAAATCATTTTCATTCTCGCAACCAAAATACCAACCGCCTAGATACTATATTGAATCCACCATTTTGAAATTCATAAATTTGATTCCAGATTAGTAATCAGCGACCCCAGAAAACCCCAAAGTGATAATTTTTTCACGCAATCAAAATATCAACTAGCTATCCGCCATATTGGATCCGCCATTTTGAATTTTGCAGAGAATCAATAAGTGCGCTGTATGTAGTCAGTTTTGTCGATATTTTTAATAAACAATTTACAATAATTATTATAAGAAACAAGACTTTGATGAAGTATAATAATGTAGTATGGAGCTAAAGCTTTACTTTACGTGGTCGCAGATTTTGTATAGTTGTGTAGATCAATTAAAAGTCATGAACAGAAAAGCTAAGACGAATATATTTGTCCTTTTGGACCTCACAGGAGGTTCAAAGTAAAAGTTTTTGTAAGTGTCATAGATCCCGAGATAATGCTTTTTTGAGCACTCGGATTTGAAATGGTTCAGCGCGATCGCATAGGGAGCTCGAAATGTGGCATGAAACTCCGATTGTGTCAAAAGCTCATAATAATATCGGTCTGAAATTTGGTACACTTCTTTAGTATGTTATTAACGAAAATTTCAAGATTTATCTCTGATAGTTCGCTTTTTAGATATACGCGTAAAACCAGTTTTTTAATTTTGCCGATTTTTCGTGCACCTAGCTGGTATCCTGAGTTACTCAAACTGATAATACACTTACACTCAAAATAGCCCTTTATAAACCCCTGCTTTTTGTTACCCCAAACACATTTTCCGCGCAAGAAATCTAATTTGACTGGACTAAAACACTAGTTTCAATAATTTTCTATCATTTTATCTTCTTGACCAGCAAATAATTTGCTGGTTATTTTCTAAACTTTCTTTTATAATATATAAATAACTTACAAAAACAATTTACCATCAAATGTAGTTCATATGATTGGTTTTACTAATAGCATAAATATGAAGAAATCGAGTTTATTAGACCATCGCTCTATTGATTCTTTTTATTTTGGGCATAAATTACTCCAAATATAACGTAGAAGTGAAATCTGAAAATATCCGAGATGGGCCCGTACGTTTGCGTTAAAGTTATTTCAAGCCTTATACCGTGCTATACTCAGTGATGCGACGTGATTGTCACCGAAGTTATAATACGGTCATGTGACGGCCATAGGACCGTCACAAGACCATGCAAAATATAACGAAAATTACAATTTATGTAAGTACAATTTATGCGAACTTTCGCACATGCCGTTGCATAATTGAATGACCGGATCCAATACCGGTACTAGCTGTTTTTGGTGATTTTTATCTCTAAAAATAATACTTAGATAAAGATTCAAAAAAATAATGTTGACAAAATGAGCGAGTTTGACAACACTATATATTTTAATTTCTTATCCGAGCAATAATTATCTGAGATAAAAATCATGAAAAAAGTGCTAGTACCGTTATTTATACTTGCTACTAAAATAATTTACGACATTTGTTTAAATAAATTCTGCAAATACGAAAATATATAGTAAATATCATTATATGATATCAACCGTATAAGCTTCAAACAATGGTTAATAACTATCGAATGGATAGTGTAATCATATATTAAGGGGGTATTCTTATGTTTTGATAAAAAAATTGCACCAACTTTAAGGATTTTTTATTTGATGCATACAAAATATAAATATATAGATCTTTATATATCATATTTATGTAACTAAAATTCATACAAAAATATTTTTATTTTATTTTTTAAACCCTAAAGTACTCGAAGAATCTCTTAATAAATCTGGCTTCAATACACCACTCGTTAAACTGCGTAGGGTCTGAAATTATATTCCAAATAATGTAAGAAACAGCCTGAATTTAAACAACTTTAAAATATGTATTTTTCCGCGTCTGCCATCTTTAACTAGTTTATAAGCTATTACCCGTATGTAATGTTAACAAAAAAATTTATATATATTTGTTCCATTGCCGGAGCGTGAATTTGGACCAAGTGCGTTTATTATTACTACCTAATATTGTACTTTATATTGTAAAAGGGTGATAGTGATCGTTTAATTGAATGAATAAATAAATAAATATATAAATAAAATAAATTTTTTAAATTATTTGTTGAGTACCTCTTTATCATTTCCGTTCAAAAAACACTACGAGGCAGGGTACAAAATGAGATGGAGCACTCGAGTTCCAATGATTCCACAATTCACACATAATTTTTATTAATAAGTAATTTTTTTATTAACTTAAATGTCTTTCTTACGTACCTAGCTTGATAACATAAATTGGCAACTTGTATAATTAGTGTCAATTTACCGGCTACAAGTTTCTATCAACTTAAATACCTTTTAAACCATAATCGATAATCATATATAATTATTTAAGTTAAATTCTCTTTAAACTACAATCACTAATCCTACATAAAATTTGTTCATTTCTCAATATCATAACTACAATTTTCTTTTCTTTTTTTATTATTAATTTAAATCTTCTTTAAGATAGAATCACTCAATTATTAAAGTACAAAGTTTGCTTTTATCTCAATTTCTTAACTACAATTTTTTATTAATATAACTACAAATTTTAGTCAAACTGCAGCTTCCAAGTGGTAATTTCTTTTTAATGTATAGCGCAATTACATATTTATAGGTTGATACTTAAAGGCGCAATTGTAAATTTGTAGGTTTATACTACATTAAAATCATATGCCCCGCGCCCCGCGTATATGTTAATTTATTTTTCCGTAATACTAGTAGAGGCCGGCAACCTCGTGAGGGGGCTCAATCGTCAGAAACATATGGTCAGCTTAGCTCAACGTAAGTCTACTACGTTCTTTCTTTTTCCTGTAGAGGGAAACTTGTTGGAAGTCTATTACCGACCACAGGCCCAACAGCCTGAAAAACACTGCTGAAGAGAGCAGTCGCGCAACACCGACTCCTACGACGATCCGAATTAAAGCACGAAACGATTTCTTTTATATACTCTGTGCAGTGAGTGTTAGCGTATTTCAAACCGCGAGAAAATGAGACCGCGGAAAGAATCAAACGGTGGATAACTTCGCGGAACGCGTCACATACAAGGACTGCGCGCGGAACCAAACACTTTAGTACCTCTTTATCATTTCCTTTCAAAAAACACTACGAGGCAGGGCATAAAATAATACGGAGGGGACCGGAAGCGTAGAAGTGATGTCACTTTACCTGGGGCGAACATCTGCCCCACCCCAAGTCATCTACAAATGTCACACAAGTCTTGCATTCCTCACGAGTTAAAACATTGTCCGGACGTAAACTGACCCCCCACGGTGGGTCTCGATTAAGTTTAACTAAAAAAGTTCCTGTACCAGGCAAATCTTTGTAGATGTAATTTCTAGGATGCCTGGCGAGTATTTTGCGCCCAGAATTAAAAAAATCCCAGGGACGAAACGAAAATAAACTCGATTTTTCAAATTGATTTTTAGGTTAAATGATATATTTGATATATACTTTATTTTGAGACAATCAATAAGTTTTTATTTTTTGTATATTTTTCACGCCCATAAAATATCAAAAACTTAGAAAAAATCGAGAAAAATGGCGATTTTTGACGTAATTGAGATTCTTCTATCATATAGGTCAAGAGAACGGTAGTTTTATGGGGTTTATCTGAAAACTTATGAAATTATCTACAAGTATGATCGAGATAAAGTATACTATCTTCTTTATATATTGCAGAATATGCCGTTAGAAAGAAAACAAATTCGAGAAATGAAGTGATTGTTGACGTAATTAGGACTTTTCGACTATATGAGTAATGGAAAGGGTAGGTTTATGGAGTTCATTAAAAAGCTTATGAAATTACCTACAAATATAATTAC
>CASCKD010000089.1:25000-30000 GCA_949152435.1 Gastracanthus pulcherrimus
TACTTAAAGACATACAGACAGACAGACAGACAGACAGACAGACAGTCAGACAGACATACAGAAAGACAGACAGACTGATAGAATTAAAGACAGACATACAGACAGACAGACATACTGATATAATTAAAGACATACAGACACACAGACATACACAGACAGACAGACAGACAGACTGATATACTTAAAGACATACAGACAGACAGACAGACAGACAGACAGACAGACAGACTGACTGACAGACTTAAAGACATATAGACAGACAGACAGACATACAGACAGACAGTCAGACAGACAGGCAGACAGACAGACAGACTGATAGACACAGACAGACAGACAGACATACAGACAGACAGACGGACTAACTGACAGACTTAAAGACGTACAGACAGACAGAGAGACAGACAGACAGTCAGACAGACAGGCAGACAGACAGACAGACAGACAGACAAAGACAGACATACAGACAGACACAGACAGACATACAGACATACAGACAGACAGACAGATAGACATACAGACTGATATACTTAAAAACAGACATACGCAGACAGACAGACATACAGACAGACAGACAGACAGACTGATATACTTAAAGACATACAGACAGACAGACAGACAGACAGACAGACAGACAGACAGTCAGACAGACATACAGAAAGACAGACAGACTGATAGAATTAAAGACAGACATACAGACAGACAGACATACTGATAGAATTAAAGACATACAGACACACAGACATACACAGACAGACAGACAGACAGACAGACTGATATACTTAAAGACATACAGACAGACAGACAGGCAGACAGACAGACAGACACAGACAGACAGCCAGGCAGACAGACAGACAGACAGACTGATATACTTAAAGACAGACATACACAGACAGACAGACAGACAGACGGACAGACAGGCAGACATACAGAAAGACAGACAGACTGATAGAATTAAAGACAGACATACAGACAGACAGACATACTGATAGAATTAAAGACATACAGACACACAGACATACACAGACAGACAGACAGACAGACATACAGAAAGACAGACAGACTGATAGAATTAAAGACAGACATACAGACAGACAGACATACTGATATAATTAAAGACATACAGACACACAGACATACACAGACAGACAGACAGACAGACTGATATACTTAAAGACATATAGACAGACAGACAGACAGACAGACAGACAGACGGACTGACTGACAGACTTAAAGAAATACAGACAGACAGACTGACAGACTTAAAGACATACAGACAGACAGACGGACAGACAGACAGACAGACATACAGACAGACACAGACAGACAGACAGACAGACAGACAGACAGACAGACAGACAGCCAGACAGATAGGCAGACAGACAGACAGACATGCAGACATAGAGACAGACTGATAGACTTAAAGACATACAGACAGACATACAGGAAGACAGACAGACTGATAGAATTGAAGACAGACAGACAGACAGATAGACAGACAGACGGACAGACAGACAGACAGACAGACAGACAGACAGACAGACAGACAGACATGCAGACATAAAGACAGACAGACATACGCAGACAGACAGACTGACAGACAGACAGACAGTCAGACAGACATACAGAAAGACAGACAGACTGATAGAATTGAAGACATACAGCCAGACAGACAGACAGACAGACATGCAGAAAGACAGACAGACTGATAGACTTAAAGACATACAGACATACAGACAGACAGACAGACAGATAGACATACAGACAGACAGACAGACAGACAGACAGACAGACAGACAGACAGACAGACACAGACAGACAGACAGACAGACAGACACAGACAGACATACAGACATACAGACAGACAGACAGACATATGCAGACAGACAGACTGACAGACAGACAGACAGTCAGACAGACATACAGAAAGACAGACAGACTGATAGAATTAAAGACATACAGACACACAGACATATACAAACAGACTGACAGACAGACAGACAGACAGACATACAGACTGACACAGACAGGCAGACTTCAAGACAGACAGACAGACAGACAGACATACAGACAGACAGACAGACAGACTGATATACTTAAAGACATACAGACAGACATACGGGAAGACCGACAGACTGATAGAATTGAAGACAGACAGACAGACAGATAGACAGACGACGGACCGACAGACAGACCGACAGACAGACAGACAGACAGACAGACAGACAGACAGACAGACAGACAGACAGACATACGCAGACAGACAGACTGACAGACAGACAGACAGTCAGACAGACATACAGAAAGACAGACAGACTGATAGAATTGAAGACAGACAGACAGACAGACAGACAGACAGACGGACTGACTGACAGAATTGAAGACAGACATACAGACAGACAGACAGACAGACGGACTGACTGACAGACTTAAAGAAATACAGACAGACAGACTGACAGACTTAAAGACATACAGACAGACAGACGGACAGACAGACAGACAGACATACAGACAGACACAGACAGACAGACAGACAGACAGACAGACAGACAGACAGACAGACAGCCAGACAGATAGACAGACAGACAGACAGACATGCAGACATAGAGACAGACTGACAGACATAAAGACATACAGACAGACAGACAGACGGACAGGCAGATAGACAGACAGACAGTCATACAGACAGGCAGACAGCCAGACAGACAGACAGACACAGACAGACATACAGACAGACACAGACAGACATACAGACATACAGACAGACAGGCATACGCAGACAGACAGACTGACAGACAGACAGACAGTTAGACAGACATACAGAAAGACAGTCAGACTGATAGAATTGAAGACAGACATACAGACAGACAGACAGACTGATAGAATTAAAGACATGCAGACACAGAGACATGACATACGCAGACAGACAGACTGGCAGACAGACAGACAGTCAGACAGACAGTCTGATATACTTAAAGACATACAGACAGACAGACAGACAGACAGACAGTCAGACGGACATACAGAAAGACAGACAGACTGATAGAATTAAAGACAGACATACAGACAGACAGACATACTGATAGAATTAAAGACATACAGACACACAGACATACACAGACAGACAGACAGACAGACTGATATACTTAAAGACATACAGACAGACAGACAGACAGACAGACAGACAGACAGACTGACTGACAGACTTAAAGACATATAGACCGACAGACAGACATACAGACAGACAGTCAGACAGACAGGCAGACAGCCAGACAGACAGACAGACACAGACAGACATACAGACAGACACAGACAGACATACAGACATACAGACAGACAGACATACGCAGACAGACAGACTGACAGACAGACAGACAGTTAGACAGACATACAGAAAGACAGTCAGACTGATAGAATTGAAGACAGACATACAGACAGACAGACAGACTGATAGAATTAAAGACATGCAGACACACAGACATGACATACGCAGACAGACAGACTGGCAGACAGACAGACAGTCAGACAGACAGTCTGATATACTTAAAGACATACAGACAGACAGACAGACAGACAGACAGACAGTCAGACAGACATACAGAAAGACAGACAGACTGATAGAATTAAAGACAGACATACAGACAGACAGACATACTGATATAATTAAAGACATACAGACACACAGACATACACAGACAGACAGACAGACAGACTGATATACTTAAAGACATACAGACAGACAGACAGACAGACAGACAGACAGACAGACTGACTGACAGACTTAAAGACATATAGACAGACAGACAGACATACAGACAGACAGTCAGACAGACAGGCAGACAGACAGACAGACTGATAGACACAGACAGACAGACAGACATACAGACAGACAGACGGACTAACTGACAGACTTAAAGACGTACAGACAGACAGAGAGACAGACAGACAGTCAGACAGACAGGCAGACAGACAGACAGACAGACAGACAAAGACAGACATACAGACAGACACAGACAGACATACAGACATACAGACAGACAGACAGACAGATAGATATACAGACTGATATACTTAAAAACAGACATACACAGACAGACAGACATACAGACAGACAGACAGACAGACTGATATACTTAAAGACATACAGACAGACAGACAGACAGACAGACAGACAGACAGACAGTCAGACAGACATACAGAAAGACAGACAGACTGATAGAATTAAAGACAGACATACAGACAGACAGACATACTGATAGAATTAAAGACATACAGACACACAGACATACACAGACAGACAGACAGACAGACAGACTGATATACTTAAAGACATACAGACAGACAGACAGGCAGACAGACAGACAGACACAGACAGACAGCCAGGCAGACAGACAGACAGACAGACTGATATACTTAAAGACATACAGACAGACAGACAGACAGACAGACAGACAGACAGACTGACTGACAGACTTAAAGACATACAGACAGACAGACAGACAGACAGACAGACAGACAGACTGACTGACAGACTTAAAGACATATAGACAGACAGACAGACATACAGACAGACAGTCAGACAGACAGGCAGACAGACAGACAGACTGACTGACAGACTTAAAGACATACAGACAGACAGACAGACAGACAGACAGACAGACAGACTGACTGACAGACTTAAAGACATATAGACAGACAGACAGACATACAGACAGACAGACGGACTAACTGACAGACTTAAAGACGTACAGACAGACAGAGAGACAGACAGACAGACAGACAGACAGACAGTCAGACAGACATACAGAAAGACAGACAGACTGATAGAATTAAAGACAGACATACAGACAGACAGACATACTGATAGAATTAAAGACATACAGACACACAGACATACACAGACAGACAGACAGACAGACAGACTGATATACTTAAAGACATACAGACAGACAGACAGGCAGACAGACAGACAGACACAGACAGACAGCCAGGCAGACAGACAG